>JAQOTA010000043.1:0-197299 GCA_029532415.1 Marasmius tenuissimus | reverse complement strand
AAGCCCTCGTCTCTCTGACTCGTGTCAACCGGGCTTTTCGAGCTACCCTTTTATCACCGGAAACCACCTCCATCTGGACTCAAGTTCGCGGGGCTTGCGTTGTCCCAGAACCATGGGAAGAGATGAATGAAGTTGAGTGGGCGATGCTGTTGTTCGGGAGTACGAATTGCCAAGTGGGTGACCCTTTCCATCTCAACTTCTCGCATTGTACTTGTGGAACGAAAGGGGTCTATAGAGTGGACTTCATACTGATGCGGGGAGTCTGTTTTGTCTGCATCCAAGCACGGTACGTCCCTTCTGCCTTCTCGTATGCGCAGCTTCGAATCTTCTGACATGTTGATATGAACAGTGGTGTCAGTAGAGGTCGCTCCAGAAGCCTGTACACGGACAAAGACAAATCCACTCTACGACTGGCTTTAGATCTGATCGAGCCCACGAGTGGTACGTTTTACTATCAAAACATTGGGCAATGCGTCAAGGTCTTACTCATCGGTCCTGTGGCCTTAGGAGGTGAAGGAGCAAGCAGCACAAAGCATTACAACAAGCAAGAAATCGAGAGGGTACTCGCGCGGATCCTGGGGTGCTCGGGGAACGACGATCTTCGCGCATACGTAAAAGAGAGAGAAGAGTATTTGGGCCGGATCATCGTTGTAAGCACTTTGCCTTCCACCGTGTCGTTTGGGATACTGACTGGGACTTGGTCGCAGCATGCGGATATATGTAAGATTTGAGTGGCAGATAATCGTGGCCAGCGGTGGAAAGACGCTGCAACGGCGAAAAAGGAGAGATTTGCTGCGTAAGCTTTCCTCTCTATCTCGTCGAATACCTCTGACTACTTGATATATGGGCAGGATTGCATCTCGGCTCCAAAAAATGGGATACACTAACGAGGATGTTGACTACATCAAATTCGAGGCTGTGGTTGAGAAGTCCAAGCCGTTGACCACGCGTTGTGAGTCTTACTCAATTGACCTCACTCACCCCCATGTTCTCAATCTCTTCACGACCACGTGCTAAGCCTGGAACGTACTCAAGACACTACTCCCCGAGATCACTTGGCACTATCGTGGACTCAAACGCTTAGCTCTCCTTCACGACGGAAACCTGCCAGCTTCTACCGCCACTATCGTCGTCGCGAGATGCAATCTTATCTCTGAACGCTATTTCTCGTTCCAAAGGGTGTTTCCGCCTCACGAGTGGCGAAAGTTCATCCTACCCTCCGTCGAAGCCATATGGTGTTTGCCCCCGATGAGGTGGCTGATCGGTCTACCCGAAGACGTAGAGGTCACCTCCGAAATGGTCCAAAATGCAATTACGGAGGATGACTACGGTATTCAGATCAGACATGTCACCGCAAGCATCACGCAGTTCGTCGTTCATTATTATGGTCACCTGAACGGCGCGAAAAGGCATGAGGTGTTCTCTAATTGGCTTCTTGAGCCAGACGCTGAGAGACCAGAGTTCGAGCCAAAAGATATCTTGGGAGATCCAGCGACAGCCCAAGTATTCTGTTGGGATTGCAAGACCGTTTGCACATCGGCTTTCGACTATGTATGGCATATCACGGGCCCGTGTCTCTCGAGGCGGGAGGAGCGTAGACCTTGGCAACCCCAAGCCTGGAGTGGCACTTTTTTCCACAGTCACTCAGCTGCTGGGGTGGTTTCGGCCTCCTTGGGCAATCACACCGGGGGCAAGCACCGTGTGAGGTGGGGTCTAACTCACACCGTGTGACTTGTCCTTGTGAGTTGCCTTTGTTGAGCATGGCAGGTTGCCTTTATGATTTTCGAAGGGCAAAAACTATCCTTTGTGCAGGTAACAGGCATCTCACAAGGGCCACATCTGGAAACAGGAATCCTCCTATGTAGTCCTATATAGCTTGGGTAGGGCCTGTAGTCGGGTAGGAGCCCCCCCCTCTATATAGTGCTACATAGGAGGCTAAGCGACTACTAGGATCTACACGGTCGCCAGGAACGGACACTGAGCGGACATTTTCCGAACCCACGTGGCATCAAGAAGGCCCTGGTTAATATCGTCAGGGCTTGAAATGAATTATTGATTTCCAGATCGCGGCGGAATTGGACTTCAAGACTCTGAGGGGATGTTGTTGTGATGAATCTTTGAGATTACATGGGCTGCTTGTAAGTAGAGTCATACTATGTAGGACATGCTACGATGAGGCTAGGATGTATCATACTTATAGTTAGCTACATAATTCTGTCAGAAAATACAGTAACAATGCTGATGACGAGTGTACCACAAGATTTAAGAAACTGAAATATGAAATGTCGGTGGAAATCAGGGAGTTGACTGGAGAAGGCAGACAGTCTCTGTGATGACAGAAGTTGTCCATCAGGACTAGAATCCGCGGGCAAGGGGAGTCGAGTTGGGCATGGGCAACTTGTACTTATACTAGTCATTCAAGTATGCCAAGTAGCCCACTCCCTTTTGGCGGGGATGAAGAGCATTCACACAGCTTGGCATCACAATTTGATCCAAAAGGGGAACACTACTCACCTCTCACCTCCCCTCGTTCGTCCCTATGCTGCCGTACATTGCGGTAAAAAAACTATGTACTCCTATGCGTGTCTACCACTCTACCCGTGCTATATAGAGCGGCATAGGACAATGGTTCCTACTGTAGGGGAAACCTCATTCCAGATGCAGGTCACACGGTGTGAGTTAGACCCCACCTCACACGGTGCTTGCCCCCGGTGTCAGTGAATGTATGACACCACAGCAGATGAGATGGATGACAAGGAAGATTGGTACCGGTGTCGATTATGTTGTGATACAAACAATGGATCTCCATCTAAGGGCTTTATTGGGACATGGAGAGAATGTGTGAGTTAACTCTATTAGGGTTTTACCTATGGCTGACGGCGCGAGCATCGATCACACATGGATTTGCGGAAGGCCAGCTTATGCTGAACTCATCCACAATGGAAGAGATGCAATACCAAGGACGGTATGACCCGTTGTTTCTGCTTCTCGAGCCAGAGGAAGTCAAGTCTCTTCTGCTAAATGATAAGAGAAAGTGTTGGTCTTGTGCTCATTGCACTGTCAATGCCGAAGAGCCTTGGACAAGGGACGCCGTATTGGACCATCTGTGGGATACGTGAGTGCCTTCCCTTTTTCGGCCTTCCCTTCATTTCCAGTAAGACAGAACCGCTGATGGAACCTTTCAGGCACGATCAATCGGATGTACATGTTCCAGCTGACTATTTCTATGCATCGTGGGGCCGGAACTGAACCATGTAGTATAAATCTATAAGTGTCCGTCTATGTTCGGAATGTTATCAGGCATTTCTACTCTATTGAATCTGCGGTCTCTTTGTCTCCGATCAAGTATAACGTATAACTTCGTCCCGAATCCGAGAGACAAACACCGCTGCAATGTAGCTGTGAATCGTGGACTCAAACAGATATCTAGTGGGGAAATTCTCGTTTCGCCATTCAGACGCTCTCTTGTCTAACTACTCCTTCTAATCATCGTGAGTACTCGACGGTTGACCATCTTACCGCGCATGGGCCATCGCCCTCACTGCTGAGGCGGAGTATTGATCCAAATGTTCTGGAATTGGCTGGCTCGAAGTTGCAACATCGGGAGTCCGAGAGTTGTAAGTAAGTCCCCAGGTGTAAACGACCACGGTTTTTGGGTGTATCGTTAGCTAGATCCTAGACTTTGACCTTTCTATGCGCCTTGTTCGAGGACTCTAGCTGCGTTGGAAGCTCCTCAAGTACGTCTGATCTCGAACGGCAATCTCGATGTATATCTAAGAGTCTCGAGCAAACAGTGTTTGTTGCGTCTTCAGTCTTCGCTCGCCAAAGAGCTTGAGCTTTGCCAAACCCATCAGCTTCAGAGCCAGCAGGAATGACTGCCCATCGTTGAATCAGAATAGCCTTAAGGATACCTGTTAAAATTGACGTGCTAGACACCAGTTCTCATAGCACATAACATCCACGTATTCCAGAGACCTGCAAATGGCGATGTGTAGACGTCCTAAGAGTCGCTCGGTGAGCACTCAGTACCTGGGAAGCAGTTCAATAATTTCGGAGCTCAGATCGAAATCTCCAGAAGTCCAGCACCTAAAGAGTAGAAGTATTCATTTTAGCCCAACTCCAGGACCACAAATTAATCAGAAACACCAGTATCATGACTGAGAGACCGGTAGTTACTCACGGGGCCTCACACCTCAAGTCTTCGACTAATTTGAACTCAATCTCAGCATTTTGGGTCTCACGTTTGCTCGTGCGCTACGTCTCGAGTCTAGCTCCGAAGGGATTCAGACCATCTTTATTCCAAGGGGGTCTTGAACTTTCTGGACCACGAACCAAAAGCTTGTTCGCATCACGGGGTATTTAGGACGTCGCAAGACCCAGGGAAGGAAAGGAACAGGGACCGAAAAATCCAATAATGAATGAGAAGGGTATAATCCGGAGTGTAAGGGATGAATGCCTTGAAAATCAAAGTTCACTTCTTCCAGTAGTGCCTTAAGGTGTGATCTTGGCCCAGTAAGATGTGATAGCGTGATTATGAGGAAAACTAGACAAAAGCCGGCAATATGGCAATCGACATGAAGAAAATTGCTTTTAAAGAGTGGTTATCAAGGTTTGAAAGACAAGAGCGCAGAGACATTCTTCCATATTCCATTGTTATTTGAAAAAAGAACCAATTGAGGGAGATGTGAACTGAAAGGCCAGAGAGGATGGTGGTGAAGAGGATAGAAAGATCCCTGGACCTAGCCCCGGCTATGATGTCGGCCAGCCGGAGGTGGCTTAGGGCCGGTTAATACCCGGTTATCCTCGGCTGACGTCTCTTTTACCTACCGGTCACGATAACTCTTTTACTTGAATCCTTGGTGAAGGAAACTGATTTTGAAGAGTGGCATTCAAGGTTTGAAAGACAAGAGCACACGAAGAGACATTCTTCCATATTAGGGCATATTCGCAAACGCTCTCCGAGCAGACCGAAGCCCAGCTCGGACTCGGAGAAAGCCGAGAGAAGATCTACGTCATGGCTGACTGGTTTGGGCTGGTTTTTCAGCGACGTCAGTGGCTTTCCAGCCTTTTCCCAGCCCCCTCGGAAAGGTCCGAGATTTCGTTCCCATCTGCCTGGGAGCGATTTGCGAATATGCCCTATTCCATCGCTCGACCGTGTTTTCAATCAGAATCTTCGGCTAGCTTGATAGCGACAGCGTCCGGCTACAATCCAGGAAGAGCTCCGACGTTACTTGAGAACAGAAACAATTGAGGGAGACGCAGATTGAAAGGCCGGAGAGGATGGAAAGGTCCCTGTTCTAGACCCGGCTATGATGGGCCGGCCGGCCGGAGATGGCTTAGGGCGGGTCATCCTCGGCTGAAGTGTCTTTTACCTAGCGGTCACGACAAATCTTTTGCTTGAATCCCTGGTGTCTACTTCAGAACACTCTCCCCTTGACTCTCGGCATATGAGATAGCGTTTGGAAAGCGTACAACCCGAACGCTCGGGGTCTGCCGGCCGGATAGAATCTTCCCTTTGAAAAACTCGATGTCGTGTGAGTCCTTTCACACTCGTGTTCTCGCTGCATGCTTGGATAACCTCACCCCTAAGAAGTGAGTCTCTTCGCTTTCGCTAGTTTTACATGGTTCAGCATATTCACAACCACACTCTCGGACTGCGCGAGATTGACGACCGGTCAACAACGATAGATTTTAGAAAGCTGTCTCCGCGAGCATATCTCAACTCAGGGCTGATCTCACCGTTATTTCGGCCCATCGGATCCGAAGATATGGACCCAGCTCCCCCATCTTGATCATTGGCCAGCAGCATGGCTACGCCCCAACGAGGGGAAGGCAGTGATCGACGACAGATTAGGCGATACGGTCGCAGTGTTCTTCAACCGCCACGACCTCAATTAATCAAACTAAAGGCTGACTTTGTTCCAAACACGTCAGTGAAAACGACCGTTCAGCTAGACCTCTGCCGTTGGTATTTTGGGCTTCGATTCCAGAGGGTTTTATGTAGTGTTATCCTTACTCACCCGACAACCACAACAGAAGTATGACGGAGAGGTACATTATTCGCCCTCAAAAAAAGTGACTAGAGGCGGTCCTTAGCAACCAGTTTCCGCCATTCCTAGTCATCCCACGATTTAATGGCACCGACCTGGGTCCTTATCAAGAACCTGTCTCGATTTTCTAACTCTCAGTGTACCTTTGACATCGGCTCTTAAGGTCCGTCTATGTACCGATGCAAAAGTAATCTCGCTGACTTAACCGAGCTTCTGAACGCTTCGACTCCAAGGACACTAGAGGACTTATTGCTTGGGAATTAGCACGTTACGGATATAACATATTTGCCAAGCTCGTGATAGATTTCAACGCTTCATTCTCATACTCCCGTTTGAGTATGTCTAAATCGACCCTATAATGTATAATCTCTGATATCTCACAGGGGGTCTCGGGGATGGCCCAAGATGATCTAATTCCCATCCGTATTTCTTGTGGCGACGAAGGGAACCACTTTCTATGGAGACAGCATCAATCATCTCCAAGTAGCTGCGATGTGCGACGTTGACGCTCGGTGAGACTGCTATATGGGGTCTCGGTGGAGACAACCTCAATTACATCCCCTCATATTTTCCCCAAGCATCTCAACTCGAGTCCACCATGTATTGCAAGACTATGTATGCCTCCCTTTCACTCGTGCAAAGAACGTATAATGACTGATTGCTCTCCTCAGCCATAGGCTGACTTACCTTATCCCTCTCTGTCTTCTTTTCCAGCAGCTCAGAGTGTGCTTTGGCACCGAACTTTTCGCTGAGTTGCCCTTGACCATCACCGTCTCCCAAGCAATCGATGTGAGCTGGAGTCGGGAGAGCACGGAACCCTTCGAAATCAAGTTATCATATCTTGATCCCGAATGGAGAACATACAACGCTCAACCGATCACGACATATGTCCCCGGCTCGCCTGGAGCAGACAAAAACTTACAACACGGTACTGTAGTTGTCGAAGCCATGCTACCTGGGTGGGCATCTATCGTTCTAGTTTGCTTGGGATAACTAATCAGGGCTTAACTAGGAGTATGGAATTTCTGGCCATGAGACCGGTGGTTCCCATAGATGGGTGAGTACTTGAATTATTTCGATGATCATGTGAAGGCCGTATTTGACGCTTACAAGGAGGACTTATATACTCACTATGTTTTCCACCTCCATGACTGCAGTGCCTTCTACCACTTCGTCGGCGTGCTCCTCGATTTCGTAAGTTGCTTCGCCAATTCGGACTTGAAGATCGATCACTGCAACCTTTCTCAGATCATGTATCTCACTCAACGATTTTGATCAGGATATGAACACCGCAACGAATTCAGAAACGCCCCCAATAACCAAAAGGTCAGACAACCCCGTTACTTTGGTGTATGTCATCAAGCATGGACACGTTCCTGATATATGCACCAGCACGACTGGCTCTCTGGGGTCGAGTCCCAGCTCGGACGAAACCACTGGTTTGGACTCATCGACAAAATTTCAGCCTGCAGGAGCGAAAAAGACCAAGTTTATCATTGGAAGTGTCATTGGCGCGGTCTTGTTTGTACTATTAGTATTGTCGGGTGTCGTTTTCGTCGTACGTCGGCAAAAGAGAAGGGGTCAGCCACGCGAGGGATTGCGGTGGGACATGATGACCTTAGACACAGGTGAAACGGTTGCCAGCGCCATGAGCCCAAGAGGGAGGAAAGGACCAGGAGAAGCCGAGGGTACTAGCAAACACATGGAGGTCAAATCCATCTCATTAACTACGCCTCTTCAAGAAAGATTCGTAGGAAACGATAATGACCGAAACTCGGTCTTTACTTCATCTTCCTTCCGCACAAGCACGGGAGCGAGCACCCTCGCGGCCTCTGTCGTCTCTGGTGAAAGTAAATCCTCCTCCAAGGGGGGTATCTCGCCACTCTCACCAGGCTCAATACCGCGAGCACGAACGGACCGGCAGATGCAAATTGAGCAGAAAGTACTTGAACTGCAAGGGAGGTTCATAGCATCCGATGTGCCCAAGGCAGACAAAGATCGAACCAGGGCAGAGCTACAGGAGAGGATTCAGAAGGTTGAAGATCTTCGGGAGTCTGAGTGGGCGTATGGTGAGGAAGGGAAGATACCAGACGTCTTGATTGATTAGGCCCGTTCGCTGGGAGCGGCCAACGAAACCGGGGGGTTTATCACTTTCATCACTTTGGGAAACACTACGATACACGGACATTTGTATCTACATTGTGCTCTCACCTCCTATATGGGTACGGACCGCCGCGTACTATCAACTCAACCATGTATCCTTTTACGAGGTGTTATCGACACCGCCCTGGTATGGATATTAAACATTGCTCTTGTTTTTTACCGGGTGAGCAAGCTGTTTTTATGTCTATCTCATTGGTCTATTGACTGATTTTCTAAGAATGTTTATTGCAATATTACTGCGGTAATCTACTACGCCCCACTTGACAGCTCAAGTCAGCACTCTCAGGCGCTTTTTGGGCTCTGTGAGACTTCTATTCAAGCCCAACGTCTGTTTATGAGCGACTCTCGTCGTTCCGACATCATGCAAAAAAGGATGCTGGACAGTTGTCACGTTAGTCACGGGATTTCGTGGATCAAAGGCACTGAACTGACTTGTAACAAATCCTCAGCAGTCGGCCGTAGAGCCGGGTCCACGTTAAGTGTATCACTGAAATACCTGAGCATCGATATTGCTGGTGGCGTCGGACTTCGTAGCAAATCCAAGAGAACGTCGCCGCAATCTCGATTAAGATCCATATGGTTATCCCACATCACTGTTATATTCCAGGGAAAGTCAGATAAAAAAAATTTTAGGAAATGTGGTGAGATGGAAATACCAATACCAAGCAGGCCCAGGTTCCAGATATCTGTCTTGGGCCCAGGCGCTCCGTGTCGTACTTCCGGGGCCAGCAAAGTTTCCTTTTGCGATGGAGAATTTGAATCATCAATCATAGTCCCAAGCTCTAGAGTCCGTAAACGTTGTAAGCATGATTCTTTAGTGAGATCGCCAGATGGTAAGCTCACTCAATCTCACGGCGTGGTTCTTTCCAGGGCCAGTCCCTATCAAAACATGCTCCGAGGTTATATTCCCGTGGACGATACCATAGCCATGTAAATATGACACCGCTTGTGTAACATGGCGTAGCACATTTGCCAGATAGGAATGTTTCAGTTCCCCAGGTTGTGTAATACGTTCGAGAATCTTGCTAAGAGGCATGGATGCCTTCATGGAGTCCATGACAATCCAAATTTGGTTTTCGTACTGGAGTAGATCGACGTAGTTGACAATATTCGGGTGGTGGGGAAACCGCGTGACTTGAAACTCGTCTATAAGGTGGCTGAGGCGTTTCATTGACCCGGGTTGTCGTATGTCGACCCGTCTTACTGTGACCACGGTTTCGGTCCCCTTTACTCGGAAGAGGCCGGCTGAAGAGCTATTAGAGCTGGGGATGAGGGTAAAGTGTAAGAGGACAGGGTGAAAGTCTTACTCTTGCTGTAAATCCTCGAAAAAGCTATAGACTTTGTGCGGAGCGGCATGTTGTTTGACGCGCTTCAGATAGTGCTCATACTCGTCCTCAACATTCTGGGCCAGCCATCGCGTAGTATGGTTACTGCGACGCAAAGAGGGTTCTTCGAGTGTACCAAACGATGCAGTAGACCCTCTAAGAACATCTGCTTGACGTCCGTAGGCTTCAACGCCGTCGGGTGTACCAGTGTTTCTCCTGCTCTTCATCACTACCTGCTCGAAAGCACTCACAACTTTCCGGCTCTTGGGTCGCGCATCTTTATCCGTGCGCCAGCAGTGTCTGACAATCCTCCAGAGTGAGTCCGACGTCATTTTCTCAGGTCGTGCTGGCCGAGTTCCCTGAGAGATCTGAATAATCACCTGGGGCTCGGCTCGAGTGTCGGAAAAAGGGACACTCCCAGTGTAGACCTGCAACCATGAGCTGCATTAGTATACTAAGTATAACAAGTATAAAGAGGTGGGAGCGGATACCCCACCTCAATGCAAACACATGCAAACGCATAGATATCGCTCGAGGGCGATCTTCTTTGTCCTGAGAGGAGTTCGGGAGCCATCCATCGAAGCGTACCGCCAAATCCACTCGTAGTTTGCATTGTTGCCTCCGTGAAGATGGTAAGGCCAAAATCTGCTAGACGCGGATTGTAATTTTCATCAATGAGGACGTTCTTCTAAAGCTCGTGGTTAAAAGAGCTTCAAGCAAAACAACGAAGATAATGTATCCATACGCCTTTGAGGTCCCCATGTACTACCCCTTGCGAATGAAGGTAGTCAACACCCTGTATTATTTGGTATAACTGAAAAAATACTGTTTAGTGTCCGGAACGGCTCGGTAAAAAACGAAAGAGCACCTACAAGTCGGTCAAGATTACACTTCGGATTCCTCTTTAAGAAATTAACCAGATCCCCATTCGCCATCCAAGGCGACACCATACATGGTTGCCTCGGAAAGTTCTCAGCGTCTATTCCCAGGAAAGGAATAATAAACTCATGGTCGAGTTTATGCCATATCAAGGCCTCTTTACAGAATCGCTTTCGATCGAAAAATTGTTGTCAACAGCCGAGTCAAATGGTAGAGACCTGGAAGCTCACCATGTAGAATCCCCCTTTTCTATCTGCGCCTGGGACGTACGTAGCATCTTGAGCGCGACTTGCTTCCCCTGATACACGCTATTGTAGACATTGCTAAAGGAACCTGGAGCACACCGTTGACTCTCGACGGGCTCAACACCAGAGATGAACATTGTCTCGGGAAGGTTGGTAGACCGTATGGATAACTGTATAAGGAGACTTTTCATTCCTGATCGAAGGGAACTGTCTCGTGATATTGTGCATTGCCTATTATCGTAGAGGATCTGAAGTGAAGCATGTTAGATTTATTCTTGAAGGCAAGGGAATCAAAAAAGCATTGTACGTGTTGTAAGGCGTCCATGAACGACTCGGCATCCGCCCCTCTTAGCGATAGCGCAATATCCCTTTCCGCACGGTCGCCCAGCACAAGCTCAAATAAGTCTGCTACTTTCTGTTCGTCCTTGGCGGTTGCTTCATACACCCTTGCGTCGTTCGGGGCTTGACCGGCGGTAGAGTTGAGGCTAAGCATCTACCAGTGGTTGATCAGACCCCCGAGTACGTGATTTCGAAATGGTGACACACTTTAGAGAGCTTTTCTCGATATCGATGGCTGTGGATTATTGAATGGACCGCTCCCAACGGAGTTTCTGCGTCCGTGAGTGCATCAAACCGTGATATAGACAGCTCGCTGAGGGTGTCGTCTAATACGTCCGAGGACCTAAAATTGGGTTTCAGCGCCAGTTCCAACTTATCATTTACACCTCATGTACCCCACGGAACTACGGCGAATCTCCCGATCAGCCACTTCAAATAGATGCTGTGAGAGTAGGAGGTCAATTTTTAATGAATTGGGTGGGGAGAAAGTGGACGTACAGAGTAGATCTAGGAACGAGGGTTCGGTTGAAAGTCAAGCCCTCAAACCTAACAGCAGAGCGCGTTGGCAGTACCTACCTCCTGCGGACGATCTGTTCAGCAAGAAGAAAGCCAGAATTAGCACCTGCCACACGGGATACGAGTTCACGTACACTGTACTGGCTTGACTGAGCTTTGTGGGCATTCTTTCTGCGTTGCAGATTCAGGTAGCTCGCGCAGCTCCTGAGGGATATTTGGGAGAGGCATGTCGAGGATTTCCGCCCTTCTTCGCCTTCGTTCCTTCTTTGCGTGTGCGATGGGGTCATACAAGGTGTCGTGACGCAGTGGAGACGGGGCTTGAACTGGGAGTCGATCATATCTAGCCGAAGTAGAAGCGTCGTACCAAGATCCAGAAGATCTTGTTGGTGGCTGTGATGTTGGTAACGTCGTATCTGACGTCCATTTCTTCGAGGAGTCATAGTTTTACTCTATGGAAGTTACGGTAGGACGACTCCGACACGTACCTCGTTCGCACACCAAGCTTTTGAAATTGTGGTGGCCAGTTCCTTCTCGAGGCTCCCCTGTGCGTGCCAGTTGCGTTCGCGTACAGGGTGAAGAAGCCTTGTTATTTCGGGTTTGCCTTCCGTTTCGCCATCACTACGTGAGCCGACTGTCTTGAATAAAGTCTCCATGTCAGGGTGATGTCGCTGAAGGAAATAGGGTGGGATAGGTATCGAGTACACAGTTGTGGGGGTGTCATGTTATACCCGTTCAGAGCTGTAGATGACGGACTGTTCCGTAGTTAGCGCACGTGCAATTGCTGTATGTATTGAACGCGTTACGCGAGGGGGAAAGATAGAAAACGGTGGGGATGACAGCTGTCCCAATAATTGTAGAAAGTTTTGCGTTTTTTCGTGTTCAGAATCTTTGTTTAGTGTACAAACACAATGTGATCCCCTACTGAATGCAAACTGTATGAGCTCCATGGGTGCTGGTGGGGCCTAACATCCTCTAGTACCATGACCATACCAAATCAGGTCATATTCTGTTTGTTCACTAAACAAAAATCCTGAGCATGAGAAACCACAAAACTTTCTACAATTATTGGGACAGCTGGAATGCCTCGAGGCGGACATGGCAGGGTACGAAGTCACTCGCCGGGCGTCAAGACACCTACATGAGGTTGATCGGAATTACATATATGTCATGTTCTGTTCGTCAATTTCACAAATGGGCGTCGAAGGGTACCCTACAAGTCATCAGGTAGCCAATCAGATTTAGTGACGAGCATTTGTTGACGAACGGCTGATTACAGCCATTTGCAGAACTTAGGGCGGGTGCCGATTTTCTTTCGTGTGTGTTTGATATCCATCAATCTTCTGAATGTATCTTCCGAGCAAGCCTTCCGAGCGTTTTGTAAAATTTAATTTTACCCTTCAACAACTTTTATAGCAGCCAGTTCACAATCGATATGGTCATTGACGGATACAAAGCCATACCTGTACAAGTGCACATAAATGTAGGGCAGTAATACAGGATCTATGGCCCTGCCTCTCACAACTGTCCGTAAATACCCTGTGATAGGGTCGCAGAGACCGTATATTGGCGGAGGGCGAAGAAACCAGATGAAGAACCAGGAAATTACGGTAGTCGTACTCGGAAGATGTGTTTGGAAGTTGCACTCGGAAGAATGATGAATGATGGAACCCGCGTAAAAAAAATTGGGGCCCGCCCTAAGTTCTGCAAATGGCTGTAAGTGTTCATGAGCGAGCAAGAATGCCCGACCCAGAATATATAACAGGGTTGACATGCCCACATTCTGAGCGTTTTTGTATCAACAGGCACAAGTATGTGGACGAAATAAACCTGGTTGTATGCCTGGGTAGGTCGTACTGCGGATCTCGTAGCATGGATGATCATGAGAACTGGGAACAGGAACGATAATCAATAAACGAGCCCAGGTCTTAGCGTTTCGCACCGAGCGTCACGCATCACGAAGCAGCCCAGGGATCAAAGAACGTTCACACGGATCGCCAACAGTAGTTGTTAGATATCAAAGAGCTCGAGAAACACCCTAACACGGTAAAGTTGGACAGCCCAAGAATAGCGGGAACACCACTCGTGAGGGTCAGAAAAGAGCTGTCACAATAAGAATCCGGACGATATTGGCGGTACCTTCGATGAAGGTTCTCGGGAACAGAAAGGGATATTTAAAAAATACATGCACCAAAAACGAAGCCAGGTAGTAGACCCAGAGCAAGAAAGAAAGGGCCAATTTTGAGGACCAGCATTTGCGTTTGAAAGAATTAGAATGCACTAGGAGACCCGTACAACACGCTTCAAAATTCCGTTGCTCGACGGAGATAACAGCTTCTGCTAGTTGGTAGCAATGGCATCAAGGTATGTATTGCTGAGAGCTCTGGCGCGACTTACAACGAGTTGATGAGATATCAAACGCAAAAGGATGAGGAGAACAACAAGGAAGGTCAAAGATGATGGAGGCGAAGAGGAAAGAAATGGCCAGGGCTAGTTCCGCCCAGCTAGTTTTGCCGGCCGAGCGGAATGACTTGAGGGCCGGTCAGTAACAGTACTGTCATTCAAGCTTCAATTTCGTGTAACAGTTTAATTTTTTCTACCTGCTGGCCACGGCTATTGGTCTGTTCAGCACATTTTTATTGAGCTTGGATCACCCTAGTCTCCAGTTTTTAGATGGCGTTCAAATGCGTACCTAACTGCCGGGATCAGGTGTTCGGGAAGTACCGGCCAGATAAACTGCTTACCACACTGGGTGCAAAAAAACATACTTCGTGCAGTATTATTTGATTTCTATGTTGAATCTATTCCAAATTTGGCATTTTTTGAAATAAATCCTAAAAGTCGAATAATACCATGTGCATTACGTTATTTTGCACCCAGTGCCAGTTCAAAGGACACGACGTCACTCGGGAAGTGCCGCTTTCACCGGCGCCTCACCTTGCTTGTAAATTTATACCTAAAAATTTTCGAAGGGGAACAAGTTGGCGCGAGCTATGTCTGCTAACTTCCAAGCAACTCTGAGTCTCAGAGTCTCAGTGTCTGACCGAAAAGATCTCGGCTTCACATAAGCGCCTCGCTATAACCTCGCAAACATGAGAGTAGATTTCAATATCGGATCGAATCCACTTTTTTGTGTTTCACTGGTCGGTCCAGGTGGGCTCGTTGCGAGAGATGTTGCATTGGATGTTGTCTATCTCAAGTCTGTCTTCCTCAAAAGGCTGTTCGAGGGATGTATTGAACACCTCGAGATAGGATGATTAGGCTTGTTCTGTCACTGCTTGCGGGGAACATGATAATGAAACGGTAAGTCGAAGGAGTGGACAGAAATGCTGAGCGGCAATCAAAGGTGGGGAGATAAGATACAGAGATCCGTCGGATCATTTGTTTAGCTTTATGTACGATCTAGGATCTGACGGGTGAATTATCACAAATGAGGAACCTTGACAAGCAAGGTGATGCGGTTTATACACTCTCACCGTGACCTCCATCACTGATGGTTCTTGCTCAAAATGCTTCACACCTGAGTGACCTCACTTCTAGCAATCAGCCTCTCAGCCCTCTCTAAAGCTCGGTACCATCTCTGGTTCGGAAAAATGCTTTCATCAAATTGGCTCGGGTTTCAAAGTAGTAGATGTTGGCAATCCTTCATAGTGATCAAGATACGGGCGCCCTAACTGATATTCTCATGAGTAAGTACTCACACTGTCTACAGACGACTATTCGGCCCAGGAACTCGGGTTTCGTAAGAAAGATGCTGAAACGATGCGGAAGGCTCAGCTGATGATGTACGGGAAGTTGAATAAGGAAAGCGGCGAGTAGAGCTGAGCTTATGAGATCTCGCCTTAAGTTCGGTTCGTTGACTTCAAAGAGTAGGATCCGGCGCCTCCATCTTGATCGTCTGTCGATAACATGGCCATGCAGATTGCAGACAGCATCGATCAACCCAGCCAGGAGAAGACGGTGATGAATCATGGATATACTCATGAAGGCACTTACCACAACGACATTGGCTGATCGAACTAATTTACTCGAAGCTCAAGGCCCAAGGTGTGTCTCAAATCACTGTACGCCCCGTGTCGATTGCTGAAAGGGTTCCTTCACTCGGTCCTTCGGACCTCAATAACCAGACAGTCGTTTAATTGGCTACAGAGAGCGCTACGAGAGGGTTACACGAGGTGGTGAAGGTAAGAGTAAAAGAAGTTAATATTAGGTAAGTCGTAGCGAGTCCTTTTATACGTAGAGAAGTCCGTGTATTTGAAATATACCGGATATGGGACGTGGCCCTTACATATTCCCCCACTAGATTGGCCTCTAGTCCAATCTCTCATCCATAAGCTCATCTTTCTCGGCGGCATCGACGTTGGAGGCATCCACCTTATCCATGTTCTCATCTTGGTCAGTAACAAGCTGAGGACTAGCGTCCGTAGCTCCCGAAGTCGATGGCGGCGTCACATCCGTAGACGCCTCGACAGTGGCTGAGGATCCCGAACTCTGAGTATCGGGACCAGAGATTGAGATGGTGGTGACGGTACTGGGTTCGTCAGAGCCGCTATTAGCGGAAGGGAGAGACTGGGAGGACGGTGAAGTATTCCCAGAGTTGGAGATATGAAGTTGTTCGACAGGTACGGACACCGTCTGTGGAGGAGAAGTCGGGATCCGGATAGTGGGGACCTTCATATCGGGATCGGCGCCAGGTTGCTTCTTCCAGTGACCAATAAGGAATTGCCGGCGGCGATACTCCAGTACTTCGGCTCGATCAATGTGATCTGGGACGCTGTAGATGCGTTCAGAGCGAAGGGAGTGAATGGAATAGAAGAGTGAGCGGATACGACCAAACTTATAAAGTTGGGCAAAGGAGTTCCGCTGTTCGGGGGTGTGGAATGGCGATGACTGCATGTCTAGACAGAATTGCGCACCGTAATGAAACATACGGTCGACCATTGCAATAGTAACCCCACAGTCAGCAAAGTGCTGTACTACTCCGGCGAGTGTGGTAGTGAGTGGAGCGGGACAACGTTTTATAGTACCCGCTGGATTGACTTCGAGACCCAGAACCTGTAGTTGTTGGTGATAGAGCCCAGGCCAAGTTACGAGGCGAATAGACTCTCTTCGGAAGGTCTCTCGGTGCTCCTTGGGGGCCATCTTGTGTAAAACACGATGGGCCATAATGGAATCGAGCGAAATGTAGCCCGAGTTGGTCAGGATGATACCCATGTGACCACGGCTTTCATAGTGAAGCCATACGAATAGAGCATACTGGTCATCGGTAGAACGACTTCCCGGGGTACGCACAGATGGAACCTTCGATGAGCTGCCATCAGACCAGTTGGCGATAGAATCTGAGGGCTGCACCGTAGAGTCGACAAAGTGAAAGCGTGTGAAAGTAGACCACTCGGGGTGAGGATTAGCGGAGATCAGGGGCTCGAACGATGCGGCAAGTTCGAGAGAATCCGTGCGAAGGGTGGTTTTCAGGGTGGTTAATACCTGAGCGAGTCCCATGGAGTCACGAAGTCGAAGGAGGTAGTGCAACTTGCCAGTAGTGTGAGCCTGCGAAATGAGGCGTTCGGCAAGGTGTGGAGTAGCTGGTGGTAGCTGATTTCCACGAGAAGATCCCATGAAAGGTAGGACGTCAGGTAAACGCTGGTTACGAGCGCATTCCTGAATATACGGGGATGCGGTGATAAATCCCGTCGGGTTCCACTCGAAGTCTGGAGATTCTTCAAGGCCAGGTCGGAACCGAGAGTGCTGGTATATAGCCAGAGCGGTGGCATGATTGGGATACGGTTCTGATCCCAGGGTAGAGTATGATGGAGGAGATGGTAAAGGGGAAGCAGTACGGGTATTAGATGCCCGAGGAGGAGGTGGCCTGCGATGAGACGAAGCAGGGTCCTGTTCAGACTTCCTCTTGGTACCAGAGAGAGGACGTGACGCTTGTGTAGCATCATCAGCACGATTCTGAGCATCACGGGCGAGGTTATCGCGTTCCTCGGTTACGGCAGCGAGCTTCTTTTCGAGTTCGACACGCTTGGCCACTTCGGGAGCTGTGAAATGATCCACAAGCTTGTTGTAAGCGGCAGTGAAGGACATATCTTCCTCAGAGTCAGCTTGTACGGCGTGCTCAAGGACGTTGAAGCACGGGGATCCGTCAGCATGCTTGTGAGAGATGACAGCTAGCTTCAGATTTGCAAGCCAAGTTCCACCTGATGATGGGGCGATGGGTTGCTGCATGAAGTTGATAGGGTTTCCGAATGAGTTTCCTCCGGGATTCTCCCCCCCTAAAAGACGCACTTCATTAGTTGAATGCGACGAGTTATTAAGCTCATTCGTACCACAAGACAGAATGGGAAATGGGTATTTTTCGAAGGCATTCCCGTTGTTGTGGTTGTCACCGAGACCGATTTCGGAAGGGTTGAGAGACATGATGGACGATAAGATGGCTACGAAGTGAGCAGAGGCTATCGATGTGTGATTCTGGGAAGGTTTTGGATATGTTTCCCAACTGTGTTCGATGTTTTTAACTGTTTCTGTATTTCCAAATTTATGGAGAGGTAGGAGTCAATTTGAACCGTTGCTAGGGTTTCGGGGCAAGTCTTGCCACCTGGATACCCCCATTAATGTGAAATACTCGTCCAGTGCTTTCAGCTTCTGGACTGTAGAGTACGGCTCGAGTGTGACATCACCCAAAGTCCAATGAACTTCGAATAGAACTCGTTTCCCTTTCCAGGTATGTGAAGTTATCTCGTCCACAAACTCCTCAGACTCTTGGGGAGCTCCGAAATCATAAGGTTCGGGTTGAGAACGATTTGGAAATAAGATTTCGTCGCTGGGTTCGAACGGTTTTAGGAGGCTGACATGAAATATGTCATGGATTCGCTTCCGGGTTAAATCTTCCGGAAGGTCCAGCCGGTAAGTGGAGGTTTTGGGGAAAGCCTCAAGCACGGAGTATGGTCCGACATATTTGGGAAGAAGCTTAGAAGCCCTTCCTTTAGGCAGCGAAAGGTTCTGAGTTGAAAGGTAAACCTTGGAGCCTTTCTTAATTTTAGGCTCGGACCTCCGGCGCTTATTAGCGTGGTAAGTTTGAAATACACGCGCAGAGATTAAGGCGTCGTGTGCATCAAATAAGTTCTGCATGGCTTGAATGCCATATGCACGTACACCAGCCGGGACATTATTCTGTGTCCTCACGTCAAATAGCATAGACGGAACATAGCCGTAATTGAGTTCAAACGGCGCAAAGCCTGAGGAGGCATTGACACTGGAGTTGATAGCGAACTCCACTAAGGGTACTTTTCCAAGCCAGTCGTGTTGATCTGCACGTATAGCGGTACGGAAAATTTGAGATACAGATCGATTGGCCCGCTCGGTAGCGCCATCGGTTTGGGGGTGAAATGATGTTGACATGAGAAGTTGAGCTCCCAACATCCGGTGGAGTTCACGCCACCAAATTGAGGTGAACTTTGAGTCGCGGTCCGAGACTATTGATCTGGGTAGACCATGAAGACGTACTATCTCTTGTAGGTAGCGCAGAGATAGGTCGGTAGCGGTGTTTGTAGTGTGACACGGAATCAGATGCACCATGCTTGTTAGACGGCAGATTACTACCCATAGGTAGTTGAAACCCTTTACTTCGGGAAATGGACCCAGAAAGTCCATACCGATTGATTCCCAAGGGCGAGAAGGGATAGGTAGAGGGTGCAGATTACCCATAGGGCGAGCATTGATAGACTTTGAGCGATTACAGAGCTCACAAGTTGAACAGAATTTGTTGGTCATGCCATAAATTCCGGACCACCAATACCATCTACGGATGTAATCGGCAGTTCGTTGTGGTCCGAAATGTCCAACAATTTGATGTGCTGAGTCGAGTATCAAGGTTCGTAGAGATCTGTGACCTTTTGGTGCTGCAGGGATACACAGAACAGGTTCCCCGGCGAGGTTTTTAGTCCATAATAGTCCATTTTCCTCGTAGAATCGTGGATATTCGTCAATTTTGGCGGCAACCTTGCTTAATAGCGGGTCTGTCTGATACAGCGCCTTGAGTTCAGGGATAAACTCATTGTCCGATGCGAATTCAGCTCGAAGGTCACGTCCCCTAGCCCGAGACTCAATAACAGTTGGGTTCTCCATTGGGAGTTCATCAACATCCGTGGTCTCAGGTTCACGGGCGTCCTGTAAGACTTGAGCCTCAATATCTCGGGGCTCAACAGTGTCTCTAGCTTCGTGTATAGCTTTGAACTGTTCAAGGAGTTCCTTAACTTCATCCATTCGACCCAGAGGTAAGTCTTCTCCGAGTTTATCAATGCGTACATCTGCATTGACGAAGTCATTTGGTGGGTGCTTGTCTTCGGGAGTATCAGACTCAAAATAACGCGAGAGTACGTCAGCGACTCGATTGCTTGTTCCTTTGATGTATGTAATATCAAAGTCAAATCGGGACAAGTATTCCATCCAACGCATCTGGCGGCTGGACAGACGTTTCTGAGTTTTAAAGAACTCAAGGGATTTGTGGTCAGTTACCACATGGATTCGGTATCCAATTAACTTATCTTCCCATTTGAGTAGGGCTTCAAGGATAGCGAGTGTTTCAGTCTCGAAAACTCGATAATTGCGCTGGGCGTCACTGAACTTTTTTGACATAAATCCAGCGGGGCGACAGGTCTGCCATGTCGGTCCTTGGCCGTACATGGCGCCTATTCCCGATACGGAGGCGTCACATATAACCCAAATTGGTTCCGAACTGGACGGGTCAATGGGCTTGAGTATAGGTACACGACAGCATAAATCCTTGATATGCTGAAAACAGATATTGTGCAATGGGCGCCAAAAGAAGGGCTGGTGATTGCGGGACATCTCTGATAGCGGGGTTGTGTATGCCGAGACGTCCGGGAGGAAATGAGATAGGTAGTTCACCAGTCCGAGGAATTTCTGTATATCATTATAATTCCTCGGTGTACGCCAGTTCCGAATTCGTTCTAGTTTATCGGTATCGGCATGCAGACCATTGTCGTCGATGACATGGCCTAAGCAGTCCATGGACTCGGCGTAGAGTTCACATTTGGACGATTTGAGGTAAAGTGCTTGTTTCCTCAGTGTTTCAAATACGATTCTGAGGTGTTCTTCATGACCCTCGATAGTATCGCTGAAGACAAAAATGTCATCCAGGTAAACATGCATAAATTTTGCAATGTATTCACGGAAAGTATGATTCATGAGGCGCTGAAATGTAGAGGGAGCATTGCTATCTCCCTGCTGCATTACGTGGCTGACGAACGTCCCGAGAACTGTGGAGAAGGCAGTCTTGGGAACGTCATTCGGCATTATCCGAACTTGCTCGTAGGCGTCGGACAAGTCAATTTTAGACCTATACCTTGCTGCGGCGACCTGGGTGCGTATCTGATCCTGATCTGGCATCGGGGTAACATCTTTGACAGTGTTATTGTTTCGTTCCCGACAATCAACAGTGGTACGGATACCTTTTCCGTCCTTTTTTGGTATGCATAACATAGGTGCTGCTTGGGACACCGTCTTTGGTTCCCACCATTGCGCTCGTACGTATCTCTCTATCTTTTCGGACAGCAGATTTCGTAACGAGTCGGGGCATCGTGGCATGTAGTAGCGATACCTCTTCTCATCGTCTATGAGCGGGATAGTATGGTTGATTTCCCGCAGTGGCGGCAATTTTTCAGGTACGCCATTCATTATGTCGGCATAATTTTCAATCCATTTAGCTCGGAGTTCTGGAATATCGGCATCCGTATACTTCTGAGAGCTGGACTCAGGATCTGATACGGCTCGTTGGGCTCTAACAAACTCATTCAGTAGAGTTTGTACAGGAGTGGTATCCCGCGAGGTGGTAGCAATTTCAATCATATTTAACAAGTCTTCGGTGGATAGCTGGTCACCGGGACCTAACAGTACGGGGAGGTACGGGTGTAGGTCATTTTTTCTTAGTTTAGATGTGTCCTCATCTTCTACAGTCGTGATAGAGGCAGCCGTTGAGTGTGGAGGCTCAACTCGGACAGAAGATCTGTCATGTAGTCACGGACTGGGCGATGTAGCCTTTCGTTTACCTAGGGCTTTTTCGCTCAATCCAGTGTGAGGTTGTTGGGTACGGGCTCGACTCTTATCGCTTTTTTCAATATATCTTTCTCTCAATATGATTTTAGCGTGTCGTCGAGCTAATTCCGTGGTTTCCTCCCCCTCATCAAGAGTGGGTATACTCTTGCCATTCAAACGAATTGAATTATCACTGAAGTTCAATGAAAGACCATGTCTCCGCATGAATACGGTGCCAACTACAGCATCATAACGGTCAATGTTTGCTACATCGAAATATCCGACCTCGGATACTGTCTCGTGCGACGAGGCAAAGGAGTACTTGGTGTCGCATCCGTGAGATATGCGAGATCGACTCCCTTTGGTTCCCAGTTGGAAGGTTACTGGGTTCTCAAGGTGGTAAACAGCTAACTTTGCTATCCGAGCGAAGTCAGGGCTGACTGCATCAGCAGTACTTCCACTATCAAACAATGTGAAAGCCCTGACCCCATTGATATCAATGAATGCGGTGAGGCACTTGTTATCTGTTAGAGTGCGCTGAGGGCGAGTTCCAACTGAATCTGCAGCAACCAGAGTCGGTCTGAGGGTGGATTGTGCATTTCCGTCTGTATCAACCGTTATAGAGCGTAGGTATTCTCCAAAATCAAGGTTCAGAACCTCGGTTGACTCATCATCAGTTGAAGACTCATTCCGATACTCAGAAGAGTATTCAGCTTCAGATTCGCTAGTGTCCATCATGAAACCTACACGTTCCATGTATTCCTCATCAGCATCATCACTTGAATACTGGGAACCGATAAGGCCTGTCCCTTCGGTATCATTCCCAGAGTCAGATTCTGAAGAGTGATCTGATGGGGTGGCTTCCTGAGGTGTGGTTTCAGGTGGTTCGTGCTCAGATTCATTTTCTGAGGCTTCAGCAATACGGAACAATCGTGTGGTTCCTTTGCCGTTAGAGTCTACCATTCGGAATAGGCGATTATTGCCTTTCTGTTGGTTGGCTTTGTCGCCCTGACCGTCCCACTTTTTCTTGTAGAACGGCTGAAACTTTCTATTGAAGTTTTGTCTATCCTGGGCTCTGCCATCGCGTTGTGAGAAACGGCCTTGATTTCGAGAGTCTTGGCGTTTATCTCTCGGGGGTGAGTTCGCTCGAACGCTATACCTCCGATTGTCAACAACTTGAAGTCGTCGAGGTGAAGGAGACCGAGAGGACTGACGGTTGTTTTTCCTGTTATCCTTCCTCTTACGGTCCTTTGACCGAGATCGAGACCTGCGGCGTTTAGTACGCTTCATTTGGTCTCGAGCCTTGTTGTAATACAAGGCAGCCTTGTGGCTTCGTTCACACAGCAGTGCGGCCTGCATAATGTCATTGACAGATGAGTTTTCAGGCGTAATGCGATGGATTTTTCGCATATCACTGGCCATTTCTTCGGGGACCAGTAACATAAGTCTCTTTTTGAACGAATAGACGTCGGGTGGACTAGGCATGCTCTTAGCATAGCGGGTGAGTTCGGCAAATACACCCTTGATGCCTTTACCAGCCGTATATACAACATCGTCATATCTTTCGGTAACAAGAGTCAAAGAGGACTCATGGATGAAGCGGCGGTATAATCCGCTAACCACTTGCATGAAAGTGGTTTGACCGTGAAGTGGATCATCGGAATCTGGGTCATCAAGACCACTCTCGATGGCGTCAACATACCAGTGGCGAGCATCTCCACGAAGGAATGATACTAAAGTGTTCTTTCGGAACATATCCACGGAGGTGAGCACGTAACATCCCTTAGAGTTACTCCATCTAACATCGGAGCCACAGAGATTCGCAACATTAAGCCAGCGGACTATATCTCGAATAAACTCGTCAAATACCAAGAAATCCTGGTCTCCATAGTAATATCCAGGCTTAGGTATGTTCTGAATCACGGTTTTTTGTGCATTGTTTGGTGCACTGGAGCCCGGAATGTAAAGTTGACGTTCAATCAACTTTTCAAACATCCTAAAAGCGGCTCGGAGGACTTCTTCCTGACTCTTAGGAGTAGGATCGTACAGGAAGATTTCTTCTTCATTGAAAGTTGGATCCGCGGATGAATACCGGGTACGTCCAAATACACCCGGGCGTTGGCCACGAACTGACGGGTTTGAACTCAAGCGTTCTCTCTTGATGATCCGGTTATGTTCATCTTCGGAATTATGAGGTTCGGCGTCACTAGGTTCGCCGTTGTTGGGGTCATCACTAGGAGGACCGTCGCCACCATCAGGAGGTCCGCCATTGCCACCAGTACAATGGTGACTCTGATCGGTTTCAGAGCTAGGGGGCTCACTTTCTCCCCTATGGATTGGTGTTTCACGTGGTTCAGTTGAACGGGGAACGGGGTTCCGACGTACACCTCCACGGCCATGCCTCGTTGAAGAGATATGTCGATCACAGGCCGCCCGAATTTTCTTAGCATACGGCGGCTCAGTATCGGAGCGGGAATCGCTTCTCTCGTTACGAGGGCTCGATCCAGTTCGGAAGGTTCGGCGGATCGAGTCCTGCTCGGAGAATGGTTCAGGGTAAATCATTCTCAAGGGAGCAACCTCATGGTCCTCAATGGGACGTTCAGGCTGCGTGATCTGAGGGTTTCGCTGATGGTAAATCATTCCATTCTCGTCAACATATACATGCTGATTATCTATAGGAGTTGTGCTATAACTCAAAAGGTCAGCCTCACGTAGGGTCTGAAGTACGTAGCAACGACGTAGAGTTTGATGATAAGCCCGAACGAGAGATTGGTTTCGGGCAAAATTTGAAGTTACTGTCTTGATACTTCGAAGGCTAGCAACGTCGTCATCAGACGAGCTGTCAGGTGAATCCTCGGGATCACCAGGGGCGTTGCTGTTGCCAGTTATTACCAGAGGACGATTGGGCATAGGTGCCTTGCCCTTCCTTGACGCAGCAGCGTTGGTCTCGGATAGAATTTCTTCAGCAGTGACGGTAGGGGTGCTGTCAGAGCGGTCGCCAGTGCCAAAGAGACTATCAGGACTGGCAGTACGAGGATGATGTTCCTCAGTTGTGGTAGTCGTAGTACCAACAGGTTCAGAGGTCGAAGTCGAGCTAGTAGGTTCCTGAGGAGGACGTACGGCAGCTCGAGGCGTTCTAGATGTCGACGTAGTAGCAGTAGGTTGACGAGACTGAGCGGATGGTTCAGTCGTGCGAGGAGCAGAGGAGCCAAATGCAGGTTTAGCTCGGTCATTCATCGCCGTGGATTTTGAAGTAACAGTCTTTCGAACGGTGGTCGTAGACATTGGAGAGATTTGAGCGTCGGGATACGGTAGCTGGCGATATGCAGCGCTGATCCCAGATTGCACTGTCTTTCGAGTGGTGAGCGGCGTGGTGGCGAATAGAGTAGAGCTTCGGAGTAGCCAAAGCTGAGGTTAAAAAAATGTGAAAGGGTTCCTTCACTCGGTCCTTCGGACCTCAATAACCAGACAGTCGTTTAATTGGCTACAGAGAGCGCTACGAGAGGGTTACACGAGGTGGTGAAGGTAAGAGTAAAAGAAGTTAATATTAGGTAAGTCGTAGCGAGTCCTTTTATACGTAGAGAAGTCCGTGTATTTGAAATATACCGGATATGGGACGTGGCCCTTACAATTGCCCCGGGTTGGACGATCTCTAGTGGAGGAATTGAACCACACGTTAGTCTCGTATCATTTTGTGGAGCTCCAACCCCACTTTCTTCGCCAAAGCCTCTCAAGAAACAGCCCGTCCTGTGACATGTGGTGCCTAAGGTGACTTGCGAGTTCGAAGGACACGACGTCATGTGATTTTTACACTCTCACCGCCGTGACCTCCATCACTGATGGTTCTTGCTCAAACTGCTGCAAAAGCTGAGTGACTCCACTTCTTGCAATCAGCCTCTCGGCCCTCTCTATAGCTCCGTACCATCTCTAGTTCGGAAAGATGCTTTCATCAAATTAGCTCGGGTCTCAAAGTAGTGGATGGTGGCGATCCCTCAAATTAATCAAGGTACGAGCGCCCTAACTGATATTCTCATGAGTCAGTACACACACAGCTTGCAGACGACTCGGGTTTCGTAAAAGAAGTGCTGAAACGATGCGGAAGGTTCAGCTGATGTTGCACGGGAGGTTGGGTAGAGAAAGCGGTGGGTATGGTCCAGCTTATGAGATCTCGCCTTGATTTCGGTTCGCTGGCTTTGAAGATAGGGTCCAGCGCCTTCATCTTGATTGTCTGTCAGTAGCATGGCCACGCTTGATGGCATCAATCAACCCGGCCAGGAGAAGACAGTGATGAATTATGGATGGCGTAATATACTCATGAAGCACTTACTGATTGAACTTAAGGCCGGTTTTTCTCTCTTTACTTACTCAAAACTCGAAGCTCAAGCTGTGTCGCAGGGTACTGTAGGCCTTTCTGTCGACCGCCCCAGTTTGGACGATCTTTACTGGACGAATTGAACCAAACGTTGAATCTCCTATCATTTTTCGGAGCTCCGACCCTGCTTTCTTCGCTGAACCCTTTGACAATTACCCGTCAGCCGCTCACACAAGATCTCCCCAGCCTTGATGGTGTCAAAGGGTGGTTTCAGTTGTAGTTGAGAATCTTCCAGAGGTTCGCTCCTACAGTACCCGCCAAACCAAAACTGCAACTGTAACGCCCGTATTGACGGTGGTATGCCTTGTATCTGACGGTCGCTCAATCATGCTTCCTACTCAACTCACCTTCTTGAATGTTTCAGCTGGTAACCGTCTCCGGTGGGTTACGGGTACAAATCGTTCATCCCGAAGACACTTTCTGAATATGATGTGTAGGTGATACTACACCATAATTGTTGAGTGTGAGATCGGTCTCAATCACCTCTCCAGTCACGAGTTTGAGGTGAGCTCTTTCCTCTTTACGTACCTACCAATGGAGCTCCCCGGAAGGTCCTACTGGTCCGGATTCGAACGTCTCTACATGCACCACTGGATACCTTTAGCGACATACTTACACGTTTCCCACGGGCGTTTCATGACCGACGTCGGTATCGTCGTCGTCGGGCTTGATAGGAAGCTCAGAATGTCAAAAAGTTACATTATGCCATACGGGTAGATCGAGGCTCCTTTTGTCCCCAGTAAACCTTCATCTGCTCAATCTATCGCCTCCGGGGCGGCGAAACGGGAAGGCTAAGCAGCCGACGAAATCTCCCAATCGGAGTCTCGAACGAATATGAGAGGGGAAGTCTCGTCTATCAAGCTTGGTAAGGTACGTATGTAACACATATCCTATGCTGGTGACAGATTCAGTTTGATCCCAGGTGCGATGGTCTGACATTCCCGCTCAAGCATGTCTCTATCTTGAACCCGTAAGACGCCACTTCGAATAGTCATTACAAGGGAGTGGTGGTATAACACAGGTTGTGTTGGGAGTTACATGATGATCTGATGCCCCAATGTCTGGATGGAGAGACCAGCGACTACTATCTATGGAGATGATATTGATCTTTCCCAGATGTAGGCTGTGCTGTTGATGTATAGTGAGACGCCTAAATGTACGTTGTCGTTAGGGACGATTTTCTTTCCCTGCTCCAACCTTACCTGCTTCAGCCATGCGTTCCAAATCTATGTATGTCTTTCTTGGTCCCTCACGGAATACACAGGCTGATGTAACGGTTCCTCCAGCATTAACAGGCCGACATACCTTATTCTTCTTTATTTGTCGTTCCAGCCACTTGGATTGGGTTTTGACATTAAATCCTCGACTCCGTTACCCTCGACTATCACTGATTCTCGAGGGATTACTGTAGGCTGGTTCCGGGAGCAAAGAAAAGACGACTTCAGCATTCAGTTATTATACCTGAACAACAATTCGAGCCCGACTAGCACTCAACCGCTCACGAAAAGCGAGATAACCAGCTCACTGGAAGGAGTAGCGCAACATGGTGTAGTAGAGTTCACAGTTACGTTACCTGGGTGAAAC
Source organism: Marasmius tenuissimus (assembly GCA_029532415.1). NCBI lineage: Eukaryota > Fungi > Basidiomycota > Agaricomycetes > Agaricales > Marasmiaceae > Marasmius > Marasmius tenuissimus. Next base: position 169,773 of record JAQOTA010000043.1, on the reverse strand, counting down.
TTTTAGTTCTTGCCTGCTTGACGTGACTAATTGAATGGTCACCAGAACTATCCAGTTTGTGGCTGTGAGACCTACCAAGCCGCCCGAGTGAGTACTTGGACTGCATTCGAGCATCGTGGTGAAGACTTATCTTATCCTCGCCAGAAAATCGAGACCTCACCATGGTAATCAAAATGGGGACTTCCCTCATCTTATGTTCAGTACTATTATGGTTGTTTCCCTTGATAAGGACAGGTCAGCTGCGTAAGTTTTTTTCCGATCTGTGTCTGCGATGGATTCACTTCATATGGTATTCTCAGAGGGGATCAAGGTTCTTCGATCACAAACACGACAACGGATCCAGCTGAGGGGTATGTCTGGGATATAAATTACGGCCCGTTTTCTAACTTGTATGTTATGCACGGGCTTTAGTAACACTTTGACTTCGAGCACCGACGAACCCACCTCGAGCCCTCCTCCATCAGGTTCAACATTTGTGTCAGCGGCAAAGGATCAAGCCCAAAAGGCCAAAAATATCATTGGAGGCGTGATTGGTGGCGTTGCATTTCTACTGGTGGTATTTCTGGGTGCCGTGCTTTTCCTACGCCACCGAAAGGCAAGAAGACGGTCACATAGAGAGTTCCGAAGGGAGATGATGGTATTGAACACAGTCGAAGCAAACACCGATGACAGCAACCCAAGGAGGGCAAAAGGGCATGTCAAAGATAACAGAGAGCCAGAAGCTGACCACACCTCGTCGACTACACCTCTTCGAGAGGGTTTTGAAGAAGACAAAGGCAAACGAAGCTCGTTTGCCACCTCACTATACTCTCGCTCCAGTGCTAGCAAACGATCTCTCGCTATCTCTGGTATCTCCGGTATAAGTTCAGCTTCCTCCAAAGGGGCATCGGATATCCCGCTACTGCCGCTCATACCGGTGTCGATCAACCCTCCACTGTCACCAGCTCACTTAAAGATGCCTTCACGAGCGAGAACAGATCGGCAGATGCAAATAGAGGAGAGGGTCATAGAGCTGCAAGGGCGATTCCTTGCGGCCGGCGGGTCAGAGGAGGAAAAGGGTCGAACGAGAGTAGAATTGCAGGACAGGATCGCAAAGGTGAAGGACCTTCGGGAGTCTGAGTGGGCGTACGGTGGCAAGGGGGAGGCTCCGGGGGTTTTGATTGACTGACCAGGATCTTTCGCTCGATCGGACCGAGGAAAGGAAATCGATTTGAGAAACACTGTACTGAGGGGAGAGATATGATTGGGGGGTATTGTGTTAAATTTTGTATTTATGATGCATACTAATTGTATTCCCGAGGCCTACGCATATCTCGTTAGTTGTGCATGTGAGCTGCCCAATGTTCTTGTTACTCTTTTTGGTGTACTTCAAAGGATCCAGCGGGCTCTGAGGAGATAGTAGGGTAGTTTTGGTTATGTCAAAGGTCTTATGGTTCTTGAAGAGCGCCTACCAGACGGTCGAGGCCGTTGCGGCGACTTGATGACAAGGCATGTGCCTTCCAGACTCGTCATCGCAGAAACGGCTCAAAGATGGATTTGCAAAGTAGACAAAAATGTGGCACCTTCGATCTCGCCAATGGCACACCCGATTTCATGGCAGTAGGCGACCAGATTGAGAATGGCCGCTCATACCTTGCAGCTCACGGAACCTCTCAACGAACCAAAATTCGCAGAGATTTCTGATCAAAAGGGTAACCGCTGTAGACAGCCGTGGAAAACAGTGAGGATCACGTGACTCCTATAAAATGTTGCCGATTGAAGAGGGGAATGCTAGCAACCATCGACGATCCTCAAGAAAAACACGACCAGTCACCACGTCCAAGAGTGACTCGACCTTGTGGAAGCCAATGAGATCAATGAATGGAAAGGACAAAAAGAGCTCGAGAGGAAGATTCAAGTGGTTGCGAGCTGAGGTTGGTAATGGTCAACGATTCTGAATGTTCCAATATCCAGACAATGCCGCATATTCACAAACTAGGACCAAATAACCGAGGATTAGTAGTAGGAAGAAGGGCAAAAAGCTCTGCACGACAGCACCTCTTCCCTTGGAAATTCTATACCTTGTAGTGGGCCCCAAAGCCCTCGTGTTCCTGAGTCGTGTAGACTGAGTGTTTCGATTTACACTCCTTTCTCCCGTAACCATGTTAGTTTATAACCGAAGTTGAGTCGGCGAGCTTGTTGTTTGGGAGCATGACTTTTCAGGTATGTTATAGTCTTTTTGTCCTACCCTTAACTTGTGCTGACCTTTAGCGCCCATGGTAGCCCTGTGGAACTGGAGAAGCTCAACGAGCCGACTTCGTATCGCTGAAGCGGATATGTCTGCCCTGCATCCAATTCAAGTACGCGTCTTCCTTCTGTGTTGTGCAAAGCCTGACTCATGAGGTATCGCCATCAAAAAAGGTTTCATGAAGCATCAGTTCAAAACCATTTGCCCTGATGAAGATATAGAGGTTTTAGATCTTATCAAAAAGACAAGGGTCAAGACATCGCGACTTCTCGTACAAAAGAAAGCTCGCGCTCCTCGGGTGAGATATTACTTTCCGTTGAAACATTGTAATGTTTGCCATCGATGAGGAAGCTCATCGGATTACCGGAGGACATTGAGGTCACTTCTGAGATTATCTAGAGCGCAATCACAGACGAAGATGACGCAGAGAAAATGAGAAGCCTTGGTGACATGTTAACAAAGATGACCCATTGGTACGGGTCTACGGGTACATTCCCAATGGGACCATTGTAGCAGGCGGGCCCACAAGAGTCTTGCTGGTAGTTGCATGGAAGTGGGTACGATGCAAGTGAAGGCCGGTGCAGGCGTACACTGGGGCCCATTGTCACCTCTCAATCGGTCAGTCAGAGTGCCTGGGCCATCACTATCACAAAACCGAGCGAGTCTATATGCTATATATGTAATGTTGCAGCTCGCGCCGCCGGGAAAGCCGATTCTAGCCTTTTCGGATTCTGAATACACCGCATCTGCACTCGCGGAACATATTGGAACGCATATGAAAAATAGGTGGGGGTGTGCGAATGCTGACCTGCTTATATCAATTATACGACTCATTCGCCAAAGAACAACGGCTGTGATTTTAAATTTTATTGATCAAGATTCAAACGGGCACTTAGAACAGGCGAGAAATCACGCACAGAGTGCACTGAATCAAGGACTTCAAAGTATCAATGACATGCCTACATCCCAGAGTGAGATAAACCCAATTTACGAGGTCCGTCCTGAGGGGCGGCGTAGAGTGGTGACGACGTGGAAACCGCCACAGCGGCCAGTGAAAACCAATGATGCAAGTGGCCAGGTGCTGGAATCACACCAAGGAAGGTCAAAGCTCCTCAGGTTGCAAGACCGCAATCTCAGGGAGTTCTTAGAGTCGGCAGCTAGCCCAAAAAGTTTTGGGAGACTTTCCGGAAATTTGCAAAATTAAAAACCAATCCGGGAGATGGTGTCTCGGCTGACCAACTGCTCCAAGTATTCTCATCGAGGATGAATAGGGAGCGAGCCATACCTCCGACGTTCAATCAGCCACTGCCAGCTAAATGAAGCTATTGCAGGGATGATACCGGAAGTTACAACGGATGATACACCCAGGAGGTTCTTTGATAGACCTTTTGATATTGATGAAATAGAGTTTGCAAAAGCAGAACTCAAGAGACTTCATCCTGGAAGGACATCTGCAGGTGAAGATGAAGTCCATTACCGTGATATATGCAATATGAATAGTACACTGATCTGTGAGCTAGTGAATCAATGCCTGAAAGAGAATGATAACCCAGTAATATGGGTGACCACGGTGCTGGTGGGGATACTCAAAAAAGATAAACCAGGTAGTGACCCTGTGTCCTATCATGCGGTGGCGCTACAAAGCTGCATGCTCAAGTTTGTAACCCTCCTATTCCTGATCAGGGTGGGAGACTGGGCAAATACCCGTAAAATCATTCCTCCCTCCCAGAATGGCTTTCAGGAAAACATGTGCACCGGAAATAATATCTTCATGCTGCGAATGGCTATTGAGAAAGCCCAATTGAAGGGGAAAACTCTATGCGTAGCGGGTGTCAATCTCACTAATGCTTTCCCATCAGTGCACCGTGCAACACTTTGGGTGAAACTGCGCAAGCTTGGTATGGGTGGGAAGATTTTGACTTTCTCAGACAAATCTACTGTAAAATGAAATCTAAGGTTCGACACAGGGAATCAGTCTCATCCCTTTTTGACTCTGATATGGGAATATTAATTGGTGATACATATTCACCCTTCCTGTGGATTATATATTTCTACGATTTTGGCATACCTGAATCAGAGGATGACATTGAGCTTTTTGGTCTCTATATATCACACCTAGAACAAGCAGATGACCTATTAATTTTGGCACTATCCCCCGAGGGTCTACAAAGGAAGATGAATCTTTTCTATACATGGTGTTCCCTTAATGGCATGCTTATCAATGCTAGAAAGTCTTTCATTGGCTACCATGAACCAGAGCTGGAAGAAATGCCAGTATTTACCTTCGCGGGTAATATAGTCAAAATTGTTGCTGAATATGCATATGTTGGAACTACCTACAAATCCGGGAACAATTGATCATTTGCCACAGTGATGGCCCCCCACTATACCAACAAAGCAGCAAAGGCACAAAAAGTCGCTCATGCAGTCCTTCATATTGAGTCAATGATTGGTTCCCTACCGCCAAATGAGGGCCGCATTCTGTATATGGGCTGTGTAGGTCCACATCTAATCTATGGATGCGAGATCAGCCTAGATACAAATGAGAGAATAGCAGAACCAATCAGAAAGATCCAGAACAACTTCATTAAACAATTATTAGGACTCACAAAGCATGTATCAACCGTAGCCCTATTCACAGAGACCAACCTTGCACCCATATTATTCCGAAGAACGGAACTAGCCCTCCGGTATATCACAAATCCACTACTCACCTGTTCAAATGTGGTTTTGATGATAAGGGAATAACTGATGTGAATGCAGAGAGCAGAGGAGATGTTGTCAAAGGACAGAAGACGTTCTTTAGTCTGAGGTTTATGCCTCAAACAATATAGCTTATTTACATGGATTCTACAGGACCCCAGACACTATCTAAGACCTATGATACCTAAGCTGACTGATGCACTCATCAGAATGAGTCTACTATGAGTCACGATGGTGCAATCAAGGTGTAAGTATGAGTCGAGTGAGTCGTAAGAGTCAACTCAAGTGTTCGAGCTGTCCATACAGCACATGACTTGCCATAGTCATGTTATGGCAGATCTAGACCTATGCGTATCCCCTTTAGTTACAGATCTATCTAGATGAGTCCAGACCGAATCTATAGAACAAGAGATCAGATATTTACTGATAAGATGTTGGATTGGATTGAATGATATGATAATCCCATGGCATAGATAAGATATAGGGAGATTAGATGTAGAGAGAAAAAATCTGTGACACGGTACTTGGCATATGCGCTCCAACGGCCATCTGATACTTATGTGAATGCTGCAGTCAGGGAGAGTATTAAAATGCACAAAGAACACAGAAGTTCTGGAGCGTAACATGCCCGATGCAGCACAATTTGTCCCCGGCCCTGACGACATTCTGAACAAGGACATGCTGGATGAATTCCAGGACCTCGTGAAGAAGTCCAGACTTTCAAGGGCTGAGAGTGAACTGCAAAGGACGTACCGAAAAACGTACTTGCTTAGAGATAGGCTGGAACCACGAGCACAGGGGAACAATGTGAGATACCAGTACTGAACAATGCATATGAGGGCATACCTGATTGACATTCAGAATCCCCGGCATCAAAAGGTCTTCTCAAAGATTTGGTGTGGTGATCACCTGCTCGTTGTCGAGCAGCTTGGCTGGGTTGACAATCACAGAACAAAAGTGCCGTATGAAGAAAGAATATGTCAATTATGCTGTCAGGGAGTAGAAACACCAGAGCATGCACTCCTAAAGTGTAAGGATAACTAAGCATTCCTACTGGCATTCAGTAGTATACATCCCACAGCAGTCCATGAGCTCACAATGAAGCAAAACCTAACAGCAATTCTAGCTGCCATTATGTCCTGGAAACCAGCGTACTCACTTAAGGCAAAATATATTTATGATGTTCTGCAGATCTTCAACCAATCACTGCTACATATTCCACCGGTGTATCAGCGGACAAACCGATCTCGTAGCTAGGGTATGTTAGAGGATGGGCTAGAAAGTGGGTGTAGGCAGGTCAAAAGGTGGACCCTCACGGTTTAGATCTACCGCAGACTACATGTGCCATGAGCTCATCCAGACAGTGTGGGAACCGTCCCAGGGTTGAAGGTGTAGTTAGCTGCTTGTATGCTAGGATAACCCCCAGACCCGGTGTTCAGTACGTGGACCATGCCATGTAATACACTCCTCCTCCTCCAGAAAAAGCCTGTCACCTGCAATATTCATTTGAATGGGCTAGCAAATGACTGATCTTCGAAACGAGGATTTGAGGAAATCTAGCTACTGTATCTTACAACTAATGTGCTGGTCTTGTAAAACTGTCTGTTATGCGTCATTTGACTATCTATGCCATCTTACGGGTCTGTATCTCTTGACGCGGCAGGCACGAAGGAATTAGTGATTGGATGCTCAATATCTTCCATGCATACTCTGCCTCTGACCTTGTGTGGGCAAGCTTGGGCGAGGGAAGAATGATAAGGAAGATCGGTATTACCATTGAAGGTGTGGCGGTACTGACGACAAGAATAGGTCTGAAGGATCCATTAAAACGTGGAGGGAGTGTGTGAGCAAAATCTTGGATAACAATATTACTGCGTGAAAAGGCAGGCGGTGATGATTTTGGAATAGCTCCAGGGCAGAAATTCAGTGAATTGAAAGTGGCTATATCTTATACCATCAAGTCTCGAACAACAAAACTTTCCCCATCCCGCTCTTGTATAAATCAGCTACCTTTTATTACTTGAAGTGATTATCGCTCAATATCAAATACCATTGAGATTTCTCGTCCACCACTTTAAATTAGACTCAGACTCCTTTCACCCGTACCCGAAGTCTCCGGCAGTGTATTGCAGAAGCGTCTCAACTGTATCTTGTCTGTATTCGCTCGGATTAATGCTTTCCTCTTGTGTTTTTTGACGTGAGTGGACAAATATGAAAACCAGAGTCAACAGAAACAGTGAGATTAGACCGCTGACAGTGCCTCTGGTCATGGCTCCCTTGATATCTTGACTTTCTGTGATTTGTGGTGCTTTTTGTTTCCTGTACAGGCGGAAGGGCATTCGTTCTAGAAGATAGGCCACCTGGACTACTTATACAGGTTAGGAAAGCTCTTCTTATATCAGCACACAGAGATGCAACAGCCCACCTCTTGGCTGTCAGAGTCCCACCCAGTGCTGGAATGCTGGAGCGTAAGGCTGATTTTGTGCTCGATGTTGCCGTTGGTGGGACAATGGTCAAGAATGGTAGAGTGGAGCTACAGAGTGCTCTTAGCGAGTGTCTTAGGGATGAACACTGAGACTTACAGCAGAGGGTGTCTAATTGTCTCCAGAGGTATCTGCTTGAGAGTATTGGAAGGTCATACCCAGCAATAATGACTGTCGAACTGCTAGTCACAGAGCATACCCTATCGTAGACACTGTAAATGTCAGTTTGTCATGGTTCCCATTCTGATTATCAGGTACTTGTCAGCAATCACCAGTTCTGACCTGGTGACGTGTTGCACTAAGCTTTCAGACAATGGCACATCTGATAACTTTGATCATGATGCTGATGACGAAAGTGATGGAGATTCTGGATACTCTTACGGTGGAGAAGACTGGTATGAAGATAACGGCATTGATGATCCTGAAGCATGGGAGGAGAGTAACGACCATGGAGACTGGCAAGTATCTTTAGTTCCTGATAATGAGTCACTCACTGATAAGCATGAGATACAGAACGCTAACTATCGACACCACCAACGCCACCATCACATTCTAGGATTAAGTAGATCCGAATGTTGTATTAATAGTTCTGTATTTGTTGAGACAAATGTCATGTCTTTCAGCAACCTAATTGCAAGTGATTCATACATTGAGAATACAAAGGAAGCCTGGCTACTTGATAGCGGTGCTTCTATGCACATGACTCCATTCATGAGCGACTTCTCAGATTATCAGGAATTTGTCTACCCTTTAGTCGTTACAACCTCAGCAGGCGATGCAGCCAACATCCAAATCCGAGGCTCTGGTACTGTTCTCATCCAACACACTACCAGTCAGGGAGTGACTAAGGTCACAAAATTGTTTCCAGTGTTGTACCAACCCAATAGCCCACATCGCATTATTTCAGATGGTAAATTCCAAAGAGACGGATATTATACCATTGGGAACCATCCAGAGACTCAGATCCGGTACAGAAAAGACAATTCCTTACTCATGAGCTTTTATCCGAGCCATGACCAGGATAACTTACGATGGATGAACGCGAAGACACTTATGGGAGTAACTTCCTTTGCATCTGTCATGTCTTTTGCTGTCATAGATTTTTCTGTATGGCATAGATGTCTTGGTCACGCCAATAAAGACGTTATTAAAAAGTTAGCAGATAACGTTTAGGGTTTTCCAAAGGGAAAGGCTCTCCCTTTGAAGGAAGGGATTTGTCATGGTTGAGCCAAAGGCAAAATGAACAACAAACCCTATCCTGCTTCTGACAAACGTGCCACGGAGATTCTGGAGCTTGTCCATTGTGATTTGTTAGAATTCCCTACTTTGTCATACCATCGGAAGAAGTTTGCCCTTACCATGATTGACAACAAGTCGTCTCATGGCTGGGTATATCCGTTGCATGCCAAGGATGACACAGATCAAAACCTTAAAGCCTGGAGAAAGGAAGTCGAGACCCAAACAGGCAAGATGGTTAAGAAGCTACACTTGTCAGCAATCACCAGATCTGACCTGGTGACACATCGCACTAAGCTTTCAGACGAGAGGGAACGAGGCAAAGATAAGAGAACTCTATACTGGTGAGGAATAAACCAGCTCAAGACTGGGGAATACATGCAGAGTATCTACTTCTTATATACTACTTGGAGGACTGCAGTGTGTGTCTATGGTGAGGTATGACATTGAGGTATGACATCGTGAAACAGTATCTGAAACAGGACCGACATGTGTCTACAGCATGTGGGTCCCTTCATGTATCTACCATGTGTCCATATGATAAGATACGAGTCATGTGAGGGATAAGATATAGATAAGATGGAAAAGGATAAGATAAGGAGAAAAGATAAGATAGGAGGGAAATTCATGACAGTACTGTTATGGTCTATGCAACCGACTCACGAGAGCTTTGCAGCTCGACATAGAACTGCCTCTTATGCCAGCTAGGATCAGAACAATCCCAAGTGAATGGTCTCAGGGCCGTTACTATCCTCCCAAATACAGGCATAATCGGAGCCCAGAAGATTGATTGTAAAGGTCTAGATGTCATTTCACCGTTATTGCAGCATTGAATGGACAACAAAACTGACAGTCAATAAAGGACGTACAATATTGTGAGATGCATCCTGAAACTCGGGCGGAGAGAGGAAAGCTCGTCGTAGTGGTTGACTTCCCTCACGACTACATCACACAACCGGTCGCCCATCTTCTGATCAATGATGTCATACGCCCCGGTCGAAGTCTATTACCGTATTTGCTATGTTACTTGTGTATATTGGAGACAATCAGGCTGAATAATTCCGGGTCCAGCTGATCAGAACAAATTGAGATAATTTGTGTGGGCATTTTGCATAGGCTTGGGCTAAATAGTCAATTTTCTTACCGCTTTGCGGTTGAAATTCTCTACTTCTCTCGCACGGTTTGTCGACCGAGCTTTTCTTAGAGAGCCGCTCTCGTAGGTTTTCTGATTTGAGTTGACTGGCTGAGACTTCGCCTCGTCTGCGAGAGGAGGTAAGACTCCAAGATTTCCAATTTCACGTAAGTATCACCCTTGAAGCTTGAAGCAGCCTTGAAGCTCTGGATGCACGTACCATGTACCTTGTGCCTGTCCAATCGGTGTGAGACCTCGTCTCCCGGTTGATGCTGAAGCAAGTATCCCATGCGCGAAAAAAGCCTACATAAACAACTAATTGTAGGTATGATTGCCTACGTATAAGTTGCAAAATCAAAAGTTGGAGGTGTAATTACGCCGAGTGACCTGCTGTAAGAGCGTTGATAGTGATAGTGGGGACGCGAGATCCAAGAGGAGTGTCGTTTGTCAGAATTCATCAAAGACAGACCGGCCCTCAAGTATTTCCACTCGGCAGGCAAATCGCCGATAGTTCGGGTCCGGAACTAGGGCTCTCTTTTGTCTTCTCCCCCATTATCTCTGCTTCCTCTGCTCTGTTTTGCTCTCTTCCTGCTCAATTTCTTGGGCGAGTCGTGTCCCAATTCTCCTCAGTTGGTGGCACTGATACAAGCTATGGTTATTGACCGGCGTTATACCATTGCCGGAACAAACGTCACGAAGGCGCGAGTGAAGGAAGTTGGGCAGGTCATGGTACTAGTCTCTTGGTGCGCTATCGATTCTCAATTGATCTTTTACTCTTTGATGTCAATCTATTGCTTTTATCTCTTATCTTGGTCGCACTGCTAATCTTGCTCCCGTTGCCTTGTCTCCCGCCCGTCAGGGTTCTCTTTGAATATCGCTTCATTCCTTCCGTCTTCCTATCGTTTCTTTTACACCCACACCCTACAGGGCCAGAGATACTCCCGGTCGTTGGTACTCAAGAGTCAAAGGGTTGCCCTCAAGTATATTTCAAACCTTGGCCGTCTCGCCTTTGCTCATTCCGAGTCACCTATGCGGTACGCCAGCCTGGATCCCATGATTCTTGCAACATATCAGGTTCAGCATTACGGCGAACGAATCAAAACCGACCTTTCCTTTGACTTCGAGATGAATACGACATACTTCTTTTCTCCTATCGAAAGCTTTTGTGCGGTCGTTGGTTTCTTCTTTGATTGTCCTCTGTTGTCACGTTCTTGTCACTTATCCCAAGAGAGCCCAGACCACGAACCAGAATAAATTGTTGATCTGCATAGCATCGCATCTATCGCCATGAAGAATTGGTCTTGGCTTCGGCTCGCCCGAAAATTGTACAAGTCGCGCGCTGAGGCTCTGAGTATACGACAGGTGGCTTTATGGAACATGGGCTGGAGAAGGCGCCATTTTTTATTTGAGCGCATTTGGGATCCCTTGTTGGTGGACTTTTGACCGGTAAGTCTTACAACGACACTCAAGAGGCCGGCCATGATGTAGGAACCCTTCATTCACAGTCATAGGTCGATTGGTATTCGTGAACCTCACCAGAACCCACAAATTATTGCTATAGGACGTTTCATACGGATCGCTTGAGAATGGTAGGCGATCCAAGAACAGCATAAATGTTTACCACAAGTGTATATGTGAAGACTGCTCGAGTGAATAGATAATGATCGTCAAAAATGGCTGGGTCAAAGCATGGAAGGGGATCACCTGTCTATAGATATCTAACCTGCTACCATTGGACACTAAAATTTGAGGCGGTGGAGAAGGTGGATAGAACTACGCGTGTGGTCATGTGTATCACGATACATAAATACCGAAGCTATATCCTCTTTGCTGGCGTCCCTTCGTCGTTGTCGCTATCACTGCCCCTATATACATCGGCTGTCCTTTTCATTGACTCGGTCAGTTCAAGCTCCAGTTCAACAACAACTTTCTGATTGAATTTGTCGAACGTGGTCGTGTCTATAGGAATCTGCGTGTCGATATCGAATCCAGTGTCAGCGAGATTATCGGGAACGTCTTTCTTCAAAAAGCCAGTCTTCTTGGGCATTCTCCAACGCTTCAGGGACACTGGGTCCATGAAAAAATCATGAAAGGTGATCTTGAGTGTCCGTGCGGCAGCTTCGCAGGTTTCCGAGGATGATATTTTTGATAAGAGATATCGAATCTCTTCATGCTTTAGTTCGACAGTGTTCCCTTCCAGAGGTGGATCGTCCCAGGGAATGCCTGAGCATTGATTTCAAAGGCTGTGAGTATCTATTCGAGGAACCAGTTGAGCATTGCTAGTGAGGGAATACGGCTGAACCCCCGGGTAATCCCACATCCATTTCCGGATTTTGCTTTGGACCTCCTCCGGCGAACTGACCTCGTAGATGACAGAGCATGCGAGTGTGGTATAGGCGCGGTGGAAGACTGCCATCCGGCTGCCTTCCAGATGGAGATTCAGGAGAACCGTCTGGAACTGGGTACACACAAGGTCAATACAGAGAAAAACCAATGACACGTCGTACAAACTTATTCACAGATCCGCAGTAGGTCCTGTAAGGTGATGGCACCATTGAACTTTTTCTCCATTGCTTCCTGCGGAAGTGTAGTGGGAGCCCGAGATACCACGTCGTGGCTTCGATTAGGCATGAGGAATTGTATATGGATTGCTGAATCTGTCGGAGCCCATGATTCAACTCTGATAATCTGAAGGTATCATATCAAGCTCAATAGAGGCATCAATGGTGCGTTTGTTCTAACCTCTGAAGCACCTAATACCCAGCCCGCACCTGAAACCTGGCCCGATTCTCTAAAGACTGTTCAAAGAGTCGCTTAGTGGCTCCAGATCAATGGTGGGTTCAAAGTATTGACCATCGTCTCCCATATGCTTTTCAATTGTTTTTCTGGCCTCCTCGTGGCTAGGGGAGAAAGGTAGGAGATAACATGGCTCTCATAGGAAGGGTCTACCTTAGCATAGGCATTATGGGTATCTTCACTCACGATCTGTGCATATCTCTCTTTTTTTTCGCTACTCGTCATTGACATCCGGGTTGCCGCTCACGGCGTTCGTCAGTCCTTAGTCTCGGAGATCGTGAGTGATGAAGAATAAAAACTACCACCTCTACTACATTAACAGAGAACAGAACAGTTAGCATATATAGCTCAAACTGACATGATCATACCGTTTGACACCGGATATATGGTTTCTCTTCCACTACGCTGACGAGTATTCTTGTTTTCCATGAATCGCCACCATTCTCAATGACTATGATAGGGGTGCACATCACGCCAAACGATTCATTCGGATCGACCGACAACGACCAAGCCGAGCAGCGGTGAAATCGTTCGCTTCAGCGATAGTATCACAACACTGGGGAGAACCATTATTGCAGGTGCTATCACTACCACCACTGGGTGTGGTAGTCATTGGGATATAATGGAGAAGAGATAGCTAGTTTTTTTTCTTGATAATCCAGATAAAGGACTGGTGGGGTATTCGACTGCAATCTTAACTCTGACGGCCTTTTGTACATTTCAATGTAGACGCTGCAAACGTGCTTGCTGGATTTGGTTTCGTGTGCAATGGAACACGGAAGTGACGGGAAGTATGTGTCTAGAACCAGGGCTACTCAGCCCTCTGTCTGCTTAATAAGCTGTCATATAAATGACAGCCAGGAATGACATGATGAAGGGATAAGGGTACAATACATAGCTTGCTATGGTCAGTTGATATCGTGGTCTGATTACTTGAGACTAGGATAAGGGAAGGAACATTGGGTGTTGCACGGAGTACAGCAAAACAGAAAAAATAAATTAATAATTGATATGGTAGGGCACAGCTAGTGTCCTCTCAAGTCACTTCTTCAGACGAGGGCGAGGTTTGAAGGTCGAGAGTTGAGGGTCAAGTGTCGAAGGTTAAAGGTCAAGTGTCAAGGGTCAAAGGTCAAGTGTCAGGGGTCGAAGGTCAAGTGTCAAAGGTCAAGGGTCAAGGTGGGCTTTCACTGGTGTATTAACCAAGTTGTTAAGCTAAGGAAAGGTTGTATGTACATTGGGCTTATATACTGGAATCTGTCTAGGTCCAGAGTTGCTCTGAGTTGCGCTGAGTCACAGGCGTGTGAGTCATTTGTAGTTGGATTGAGTCGTCATGGGAGTGGCTGCAAATATCATGTGAGTCATTGCAGCTGTTTGTATGTTATGACTCGGGGTGGCATGTGGAGACGTCTGCTGGGCATGGTCTGGAGCTGTGGTATGGATGCATAGCTCCACTTGCTCCGCGGAGTTGTCTATAGAGATATTTGAATGAGTGGGGAAGGTGGTAAGGGAGAGGTGAGTTGGGCAGGGAAGGGCATCTGTGTGGGCGCTTGTTGGTGGGAGTAGAGGTAAATCATAACAATAATGACTTCCGGGCTTTTCGATGCCCATCAAAAGGTTATGTTTTCTCAAAAAATTTCAGCAATTTTGGGAGCTTGAGGGTCCACGTGTCACAGATTTTCTCTCTCTACATCTAATCTCCCTATATCTTATCTGTGCCATGTGGTTATCATATCATTCGACCCAAATCCAACATCTTATCAGTAGACATCTGATCTCTTGTTCTATAGATTCGGTCTGGACTCATCTAGATAGATCTGTAACTAAAGGGGATACGCATAGGTCTAGATCTGCCACACCATGACTACGGCGAGTCATGTGCTGTGTGGACAGCTCAACCACTCGAGTTGACTCTTACGACTCACTCGACTCATACTTACACCTTGATTGCACCATCACGACTCATAGTAGACTCATCCTGACGAGTGCATCAGTCAGCTTAGGTATCATAGGTCTTAGATAGTGTCTGGGGTCCTATAGAATCCATGTATATAAGCTAGATCGTCTGAGGCATAAACCTCAGACTAAAGAACGTCTTCTGTCCTTTGACAACATCTCCTCTGCTCTCTGCATTCACATCAGTTATTCCCTTATCATCAAAACCACATCTGAACAGGTGAGTAGTGGATTTGTGATAGTTTCTTTAGTCTTGTTTCGTTGCTGCTGCTCTGCAGTAATTTCTGTTTACAGGTCATGTCATTATGTCTCTGAGGGTTCTGGGGGCTCATATGGATCTGGGGGATATGGCCATCGGTTCTGAAAAAGCTGGTGTGTCTAGTCGGAAGGCATCCCCTTGTGGGAGTGGACTTTTAATGTCTGCATGCTGACGGACAATTGCCGGACCCTAGGCGTAAGGGGTACTCGCTGCATTATGCAAAGAGGTCAGAAACCACTTCGGTGGTGGTCCGCGAAAGTGACGGCCAGCTGGTCTTGCGAGTTGAGGACGTGTGTAAACATGTTTCACCTCTTGTAGTGCTGTGGACAGTGCTAGGATCCGATTTCCCTTTCCCCGAGACAACATGCATGGCCGTATACGGTTTTTCTTTTCTTGTACCATGTCTTCTGAAAAGGGATATGTTGTACTTATGCCATTTTGCCATAGTTATGCCGAAAGTAGCCAAGAACCATCAGTTTATCACACCTGTCAACAAACGTTCAACAACCGAAACTCTTCAGCTTCAACAGGAGGCTCGTGAACACACTCAACGTCTCAGCTTACTTGCTCGTATGGGCTTGGAAAAGCGAAGGACTCTCCTCCAACGCCTCTCATCTCCACCTCCACCAGTCAATCCTCTATCTCTTCTCGAACGAATCGAATATCAGATTCCTGAACCCATTCCTAACCATCTCCACTTCCGACGCACGAAGAACCTCCGACGAATTCCCGAATATCAACCTCTCCTTGCCGCTTGTATTAAGCGCATGGATAGAATTTTCCATGAATTATCGTTTGAGGAATCTCAAGCCAAATTGGGAGGTCCTCCGATGAGGATACCAGTGGAACTTGCAAATAGGGTATGGGAGAAGTATGATAGACTTCAGGATTTTTATCATGGGATTGATAAGACAGAGGAATTGGGGCACAAGATGTCCAATACCCAATGGAGACAGTTGAAGGGAGCTATTAAAATGTTTAAGAAGGTTTCCTTACATGACTTAAAGGATAGACTTGTAGAGATTTGTCAAGAAATCGACAATCTCGATGTAATATTCCCTGATGTATAATATACTTGGCATAACGGCTTGGCAGCCTTTCTTTCTTCTCTTCATATTTACGATGGAACAATTCGTTAATACATCTGAACAGCAATGTCAACAACACCCGCACCAATTGCAAACTTGTCAGAACATGAGGCTTGGGAACCTGAATTTCCTGAAGTCCAGTGGCCAACTATTGACGAGTGGAACCAGCTGCTTGTTGCACATTTTGATCAAAATGTAATGGGTCTCACCAATGAACAAATGACCCAACTTAGTCAATTGATTCGAAATGCCCATGGAGATGCAGTAAACAGGATGAAAAGGGTTGTTGACAATCATGTCGTAGCAATCAAAGATCAATTCAATCCTGAACTGAGTGGAGCATACAACAACACCTTTGTACTTCAGTCACAAATCAACGATCTGAAACTCATGACGCAGATGCAAACTGCGGTTATGGAATCCATGAAAGAACAAATACAGCACTACCGGGACCAATTCAATGCCTTGTCAGTCGATAACGCAACCGGTGGTGGTGGTGGAAAAGCTGGATTCAAAATCCCAGAACCACCAACATTTTCTGGATCAGATTCGAAAGTGAACTTGAAGGACTGGGTAAATCAACTCAGTTTGTACAACTCGCATTATGGAATCATTACCGACAAGCATCAAATCGTCACGGCTCTTACCCGTGTACGAGGTGCTGCTGCAACGTACCTGCAGAAATACTTTGATAAGCTTACTGCAGGCGAAGACTTGGGCACTTTCCAAGAATTCGTTAACGAACTTGCCATCTATGGAGAGAAAGATGATATAGAAAGCTACAAGAAGGCGCTTACTGCCCTCTGGAAGAACGAAACCTTGGCGCACAAGGACTTTATCAAATATGCCGAACAGTATCGTACTCTTGCCCGCGTGGTTGGATATGAGGACGATAATCTTTTCATAGATAAGCTCAGAGAGGTTATACCCAAGGACCTGCGTAGTGTGATGGTTCCTTATGAGGTTAACAACCAAATTCCTAAGAAATGGGATGCTTATCTCGAGCTTCTGATCAAGACGTATAAGTTCCTTCACCCGGAAAAGTCGACAAGGGACGTTTTTGCTACTGGCGGTAGCAGTAACACAGGCAATGGCAATAATAAGAAGTCTGACCCTGATGCGATGGATATAGACTCGGCAAAGAAGGTCAAGGCGAAACACGCAAATTCCCAAGATGCCAAGCAGAAACTATGTCAGATCTGCTCTGGTAAAGGCTTCAAGGCTAAATCGAAAACACATAATACCAATGATTGTTACGAGAAGCCTGGGAATGAGCACAAGCGACCTGCTCCAAGAGCTTCAACGTCAAATCCTTCAACATCAGGTCAAGGCAACAAGAGCGGAAACTCTGGTAAAGGTACAGCCTCCGGTAAAACCTTCTACCAACGGCTAATGGAAATGGCCAAAGAATATGATATTGACACCTCGGATGCCCCATCCGAAGTCAACATCAACTCTGCGAGTATCCAGGAAATAGTCGAAACCGAGTCTTCCGAAATGGGGACAACTGCACAAGTCGATGGAGTGCAGGCGGGACCTTCTCAACCAACCGGTAAAGGGAAGAAGGCAATTCGACGATCCAATGTGGATTTTCCCGAAGGACTGTAGAGGATAACGTCTGTGATCTACAGTCAGGGAGTAGTGTACCCTCGTTCGGCACTGAGCAGGACTCAGTAGAAGTAGGACTGGAATCTTGTACAGTAAATATTGCTCGCAACAAGACTTTTTCTTTTAGAATTCCAGTTACACTTTGGGTATACGGATATAAAGTGCAGACCGAGGCTCTAGTTGATTCTGGTGCCACAACGAATTTCATCGATAAATCATTCGTTGAAAGAAATCACCTGGTAACAAATAAACTGGCAACTCCGTATGAAGTTAAAAATGCGGATGGAACTTTCAATATTTCAGGACAAATAAGGGAATATGTCCGCGCCTATGTGCAAATTGGGACCCATAAGACCACACATTACCTTTTCGTCACCCAGCTTGGGGACAAGGAAATGATGATTGGCTACTCTTATCTATACAAGCACAACCCAGAAATAGACTGGCGTAAAGGTGAATGGAAGTTCTCCAGGTGTCCAGATACATGCGCCACTAGAGTCCGTAAAACACCAGATTTCGAGGCTGGAACCGAAGAACTCGAACTCGATTCAGGATTGCCGTGGGATGACTCACTGGACAGTTTAGGAGAGGAAGACTCCGACAATCCTTACATCAACTGGGTAGATATTGAAGACCCGGATGACCGTGAACAAGCAAAAGTTATTGCGTCCATGTTCGAAGATGACTTGGACGAGGATCTCGACGGATCAGATGAGGACACCAGAAATTGGAAGTCCCATGTGCCAAAATGGTTACATCCCTATGGCGACGTCTTTTCCAAGAGAAAGTCAGAGCGGATGCCGGAACGTAAGGCATACGACCATCCAATTGAGTTTGTGGAAGACTCAACACTTCCCAAACCATCCAAACTATACCCGCTATCTCCAAAAGAACGAAACTCTTTGGATGAGTGGATTGATGAGGAACTCCGAAAGGGTTACATTAGACCTTCAAAAAGTCCTGTAGCCGCACCTTTCTTCTTTGTCAAAAAACATGATGGAAGTCTTAGACCTGTAATGGACTATCGTACCCTCAACTCCGTAACTGTGAAGAATCGCTATCCAATTCCACGGATCTCAGATCTAATTGATTCGCTTAGCCAAGCATCAATTTTCACCAAGATCGATCTACGATGGGGATATAATAACGTCCGCATTCGTGAAGGTGATGAGTGGAAGACAGCATTCATAACAAAACGAGGATTATTTGAGGCTACAGTTATGTACTTTGGGTTTTCAAATGCACCAGCGACATTTCAGTCGATGATGAATGACATCTTAGGAGATCTTATCCGGGATGGCAAAGTTATGGTGTACTTAGACGACATTCTTATCTTTGGAAACGACTTAGAAGAACATCGCAAAATCGTTCAAGAAGTTCTGAAAAGGCTTCGAGATAACGATCTCTACGCTAAAGCGGAGAAGTGCTTCTTTGAGAAGGATCAAATTGATTATCTTGGTATGATCATCTCGAAGGGACACGTTGCGATGGATCCGAAGAAACTTTCAGGAGTTCAAGAGTGGCCAATACCTGCGAAGGTAAAGCATGTGCAAGCTTTCCTGGGATTCGCAAATTTCTATCGTAGATTCATCAAAGATTTTGCGAAGATTGCGAAACCACTCACCACTCTTACCAAGAAGGAACAACCTTGGGCATGGGGCGAAGATCAAAAGAATGCTTTTGAGGCTCTGAAAAAGGCCTTTACTTCAGCTCCCATACTTCGAATTCCAGATGACACAAGTCCATTCCGCCTTTCTACCGATGCTAGCGACTTCGCCATTGGCGCTGTCTTATCTCAACTGGACCCAGCAGATCAACTCTGGCATCCAGTTGCGTTCTATTCAAAATCTCTTGATATACATGAACGTAATTATGAGATCTATGACAAAGAGCTACTTGCAATAATTCGCGCATTGGAAGAATATAGGCATTATCTGGAAGGACATCCGGAAAAATTCGAGATTTGGTCGGATCATCAGAATCTGACATACTTCAAATCAGCCCAGAAATTAACAAGGAGGCAAGCGAGATGGGCTCTGTACCTCACACGCTTTAGCTATTCCCTACACCATAAACCTGGTAAAACAATGCAAGCAGAAGACCCTCTGTCCAGGAGGCCAGATCATGAGGAGGGGGTAAACCTCGATAATCGCGATCAAATTTTGCTCAAACCTGAATTTTTTGCCATTCAGGCGCTCGAGGCTACTCATGAATCGCCTGTAGACGACGATCAAATCCTAAGAGAGGTCAAAGAAGCATTGCTATCAGATGAACTTACGAAGGACTATAAGTCACTTCTGGAATCAGGACCACGAGAATTCAAGAAATCTCTGGAAGATTGGAACTTCGAGAATGGACTTCTACTCTATCGAGGAAAAGTTTACATTCCCAGAAGCACAGACGACCACTTACGACGACGAGTTGTTCAAATCCACCACGATATCACCTCTGCCGGACACCCTGGTAGATGGAAGACTTACGAACTAGTAACTCGTAACTATTGGTGGCCTGGCATGTCAGTCTTTGTGAAGAAATATGTCACAGGTTGTGATACTTGCCAGCGTAGCAAGAATCGCCCTGAACAGCCATTTGGACCATTACAGCCAAATGAGGTCCCTAACGGACCTTGGGAGATTATCTCCATCGACCTTATTACCCAGCTACCACCTTCGCTCGAATACAATGCAATCTGTGTTGTGGTTGATCGACTCACCAAGCGGGCTCACTTCTTCCCTATCACGAATAACTTCTCTGCAAAGGACCTTGCAAGGTTACTGTATGACAGAATCTACCCTCTGCATGGACTTCCATATCAGATCATTTCGGATAGAGGAACACAGTTCGCTGCTGAAATATTCCAAGAATGGTGCAAACTCCTTGGAATTAAATCAACGATGTCGACATCTTATCATCCACAAACAGATGGACAAACAGAACGAGTGAATCAAAGTCTGGAACAATATCTCCGGTGCTACGTTGACTACAATCTTGATGATTGGTCGCTACTGCTAAATGTGGCAGAATTCGCTTACAACAACGCAGCACATGAAGGGACAAAGTCAAGTCCTTTCTTCTTGGAGTATGGTCGACACTTACGAGCTGGACCAACGTTGGCCAAAGAGCTTTCAAAGAACAACGACCTTAACGACATTTTTCATCAAAGACTTGATGCTCAGGAGCAAGCGAAAGCAGCCCTGAAGCTCGCAGCTGAAAGGATGAAGTGGTACTATGACCAGGGGGTTCAAAATGTTCCCTTCAAAGTTGGAGATAAAGTACTACTGAATCTGAAAGATTATCAGGACAAGGAACGGGCACTCAATCCGAGATACGAGGGACCTTTCACAATTATTGAAAAGTTGTCACCGGTTACCTTTAAACTTCAGATGCCATCGAAATTTCGAGCATATCATCCTGTTTTTCATGCCAGCAAGCTTGCCACATATAACGAACCCACTATCGTTGGACAAAAGCCACCTGCACCTGAACCAATTGTGGTGAAGGGTCACTTAGAATGGGTGGTTGACAGAATCCTGCAACATCGTATTCGTGGAAAGACAACTTATTACTTAGTAAGATGGGAAGGTGAAAGCCGAGATGAGGACTCCTGGGAACCAGCCAGCAACTTAAAAAACGCTCCAGAAAAAGTCAAGGAGTACAAGAAGCTTGGACTTAGACCAGTAAGGGTTATTGAAATGGATGAATTTTTCGAAAATGAAGTCCATGTGTTCTCATCGGAGCTCGAACCAAGAGGGGGGGTAATGTCACAGATTTTCTCTCTCTACATCTAATCTCCCTATATCTTATCTGTGCCATGTGGTTATCATATCATTCGACCCAAATCCAACATCTTATCAGTAGACATCTGATCTCTTGTTCTATAGATTCGGTCTGGACTCATCTAGATAGATCTGTAACTAAAGGGGATACGCATAGGTCTAGATCTGCCACACCATGACTACGGCGAGTCATGTGCTGTGTGGACAGCTCAACCACTCGAGTTGACTCTTACGACTCACTCGACTCATACTTACACCTTGATTGCACCATCACGACTCATAGTAGACTCATCCTGACGAGTGCATCAGTCAGCTTAGGTATCATAGGTCTTAGATAGTGTCTGGGGTCCTATAGAATCCATGTATATAAGCTAGATCGTCTGAGGCATAAACCTCAGACTAAAGAACGTCTTCTGTCCTTTGACAACATCTCCTCTGCTCTCTGCATTCACATCAGTTATTCCCTTATCATCAAAACCACATCTGAACAGGTGAGTAGTGGATTTGTGATACCACGGCATACAACGTGAGCTATACCGGGGTGGAATCTCATGGATATATCTTGTTCTAATACAAACTTGAGCTAAAATAGTACCTAGCACAACTGAGCCTCATGGATGGGCCGAGGATCTGCATTTTTCAACTTTTGGACCAGTAACTGATGGGAAATGCCAAGAAAGCATCTAACAATCTGACCCTGTAAGTTGCCATCTTGCTGATGCTCGGGAGATCTGACATGACCATATCTCGGATATCACAGTCCATGTTGTCAGTGGAGTGCAATGTATAAGAGGGATTGGTTGAGGTGAGTGATCACCTACAGCTTGGTCACCTGCTGCTACATATCTGCCCGTATGCCGATGGACTCTTGAATGATAATATTTGAGGCGGTGACGAGGGTGACTAAGAGTGTATTGCTGTCAAAATACAACCACGTTACCCAACTAGACCAGATCAAAGACACCCTTCAAACTCCCTGGTGGTCTGTATATACACTCAGCGAGGGGGTCGAGAAGATGATGATGAAGAATCCGTTTTTATAGCAGCGCTCAGGCCATTTACGGCCTATGTGGCTGCTTGTACTCTACTTATACATGTGTGTGAGGTACATAATAACGATGGGGGTCTCGTGAAATGTAGGTAAGAGATTAGAATTGGAATGTGGTAAAGTACTTGAGTCGTATCGATACAGTGGTGGATGTAGTAGTAGTGATATCGTATAGGGGTTACAGTCCAAGGAAAAGGAGACGGCGTGCCCCAGAAGGTAGCCTACCGGGGTTGTAGTTGACCTCCGGTGAAAAGAGAGAAACTAAGGGATACAGCGAGGAGAGAGAGGAAGTGAAATACAGACACAAAATGAAAGAGAAAGAGAGAGACAAAGCAGAGAAAATATCTTTGTGGGTTTGTATTTTTGTTGTTTTGTGGGTTTAATGATTTTTGGTATGACGGAGGAAAGAGGTGGAAAAGAGAGAGAACGAGAGAAGAAACACTCTAAAATGGGAAATATTGGGAGAACCGACCTATCGCCCGCACATACTGCATAAGCTCAGTCACGTCTGCATGTTTACCCAGGACCGTCTTGGTGTCGAGTTTGTCTGCCGAACGTGAGTTTGAAGCGGGCCCTGGCATCTGAGTGGCGTCGACACATGAACAGGAAGTGGTCGACTGTCTCTCGTACACTGCACGTGGTACAGTTCGGTGATGCCACTAATCCAAATCGGTAGAGATGGGAGTTTAAGGCTGCGTGCCCGCTTCGGAGCTGGGTGATAATGCTGCACTTGCAGCGTGGGAGGTCCTTATAGAGTTTCAAGACCTGTTTCCCCGGCGGGGTGTTGTCTAGGTCCCTAACCCTCTTGGAGTGACGTGAACTCTTCCAGAGTTTGAGCCAAGTCCCGCTGGTCTTCTTCTTGTATGCCGCTTTCACCGCCGATCTACTGTTTGGAATGCAGGAGAGTCGTTTGGAGAGGAGTATTGGGGTCTTACTTCCGAGGCAATCATTGGTTGGGCCCTCGGCGGCAGCTTTTGCTTCAGCATCAACTGCTTCATTGCCATCCACGTCGCAGTGTCCAGGTACCCAGACAAGGCAAAGCCGTAGAGTTGGGCGTAGGGATCGTAGACTGCGCAGTTGAGCATAGAAGAGGTCAACCAGGTGTTGACCAGGGTGAGCGGGTCGTTTAGTGATGGACGAAATGGCGGCTTGGTTATCAACCAGGATAGTGACATTGGTGGCTCTGGGCTCATGCCGAATGATGTCTAGTGCTAAGACTGTGCCGATCACTTCTGCTTCATAGATAGTGTGGGTGGTTTCTGGCCCTGGGTGGACCCGACAGACATGTGACACGTTTTTGCCCTTTGCGATCGCCGCTGCCCCGACTGCCCCATTGTGACCTGAGCCGTCGGAGTAGATACAGAGAGATGATGACTCGTAGTGCGAGAACTCCGAGATGGCTACTTCTTTGTTCGGGGCGATTCGGGTGGAAATAGTGGGAGCTGCCTCCCATGGAGCCCGAGGGGTGGGGTCGATGGTCTCCATGTTAGCTATTTCGGGTAAAGCGGCGAAGGGGGTCGAGAAGACACTCGCCCTCACCCCATCATGCCTTCTATTACCACAGTCCATCCTCTGGACAGAAATGATGCCGAAAAGGTATGGAAATTCGGTATTTTACTACCAATCATTGTCACTTCGGTGAGTGCATACTGTGGTCCTATAGATTCGCACGTAAGCGTGTTCTTATGCCTCGTAAAATCAGGTACATCTATTTCTCTATGGGTGCAATGTTCTCCTATTCCGGATCGGTCTTGTTATTCTTAGGAAGCGCAAACGAGAGAAAGACAGTGGGAGTCGGTTATCTCGACTCTCGCTGATCTCTCTCTTTGTTCTGTGCTCTCTTGACGTCCCGATCGGTCTAATATGGGACATACTGGCAGCCAGAACCGGCTTTTGCTACCTCTCCGGATTTGGATGTGCTATCCAAACAGTGGAAACCCTTTATTTCTTAGAGTCAGTTCGCAATAATCAGTTTCCTGTCGATGTTAGCCCTCACAAGTATCTACGACATGCACAGGGTCTTTCGTTATGTGATCATGTTGTTTGTGAGGTGAGACTAGTGCTCAATCTTCTTTCGGCTTGCTGACCGCGCAACCTCAACCAAGTGTGATTGTCGACATCATTTTAGTCAGTCCGATTACTACCGCTTCGACCATTTCACTAGACCTCGAACAAGTCTAAGTCTTCAGGACAGGTATTTCGATGTTTCGTCATCTGCGGGTGGCGAAAGAGAAGATATGCGATTGCCATGATAATTTGCTGCTCCATCTTTGCCGGTAAGAAACCAAACAGATGTGCATCATAATAGGGATAGCTGACTGGTCTTGTTAGGCTCTGCTGCAGTGTTGGCATTGTATCTACGATCCTTGTACATCTATTCGCTACACTCACAGAGTGACTTGATCCCCGACAGGGGTAATATGATGGATAGATTTATCAATGTCGGCATTGGTCTGAACCTCCTGGTAAATGTTGTTTTAACTGGGTTATTTGGTAGGTACTCATGATTGTGCACGAAACGACGTTAGGCTAACCCTAGATTCGCTTATAGCCAGCAAGATTCTGCGATCCACACCGCCCGGTGTGACAGGCTCGGGATCTGCTAAGGCATTTCGGATGGTTGTGGTCTTCGCGTGAGTACATCTATCTTTTTCCGATTGTCGAACATAACCTGATTGTGTTTTAGTATGGAATCATGTCTACCCTACCTTATTGCACTGGGTGCAAGGACCCGTAAGTTCCGGGAGAAATGTAGAATTGACATGAAAACTTATCTGGGGAGAATTTACTGTGATTCTTGTGGCCCATGCAAGAGATATTTGAACTAAATTTGGCCCATATGTGAGAGAGATTTGATGGAAAATCCAAACCTGGCCTTTCTATCCCATTTCTGTCCATTTTTGGTATCAAATAACTCTTCCCTTTGTTCCACCACTTACGCTGACATCTCCCCGCATAAAGTTCAGCATCAGTCTCGCATATCTCTAAAAACTCATGTGATCTTGCACCCAGTGTTGCATGGGTTACATACATCACTTGCAGTCTGTGGTATGACATCCGGTTATTGGAGCTGGGGTCAGTTGTCATTCAAGTTGCAGTAAGCTTAAAAATAGAATCTCGAACAAGCGATATGAACTAACACCTGCGCTCTACAGGGAATCGCTTCGTCGCTCTTGAGTGTCAGAGCAAATGTACATAGGGAAGAGATGAGCCCGGATGTTACTTTACATCGTGATTGAGCCACTTCTGTGGCCTTTCCGGTGCTATCTGCCGAAGAAAATATCGTACTGGACATCGTCAGGATCCTCGTTACCTAGTCGAAGGCTTTACAATCACAAATTAGTTTATTCTAACACTTTGTCTTTGGAGAAGCGGGAATCCCACCCTTCGCGGGTTGTAGATATAGAAAAGTAAATCCAGTGAACGTAGACGGTGATTCCGCCCATTCGGCGGATGTTTCAAAAATTTTACCGAGAGAGCGAAGTGGGTTCGAGGGATGGTTGCAGCATGCAGGTGGCTTTAGACGTGTGTGATGTGGCTTTAGAGATGTTTGATGTGGACTCGGAGGTGTTTGAGGTGGATTTGGAGATGTCAGGGGTGGACTCGGAAGTGTTCAAAGTGAGTTTGCTACTACCCGTAATTATCCCCCTTCCTCAGCCCTTCTTGATTAATTCATCTATATATCTCATCTTCCCAGGTTGTGCCATCTTTTTTGCGAAGGGCTGTAACACCTACATAAGAGTTGCCAAAACAGGATATTGGCGGGAATAACGCATCGAGACAAACGTACTGACCGACACTACGTTTATTGACCCTCCTTTCTTTGATTGGGAGAAGTCAAAGTGAACCCCAAAACACATCACTTGTTGGTGTCCCTGTGGAAACGGGATCAATACTGACATCTTCAACGGACCGTCTGCGGGATCTGACTCTACACTGATGGATAAATGGGTCAAACTTGTCAGGACCCTATCGGTGATGAGATTGGAGAGCTCAGATTTGGGTTGTGTCCATGACTTTGAGCGAAGCCTCGGAGTAATTCATCTCTGTGTCCATGTCAATCATTAAGATTGGAGTTTAGATGCTAGCGCGAATCATCATGAGGTTGATATTGAGTGGGTCACTATCGCCGGGGTGATGAGTGGAGGTGATGAACGCTTGGACTGCATCTGTGATAAATAGTCTCTCGTTTCCAATAAACTGGCCCTCTTGGAGAACTTCAAGGTCATGGAACAGAGATAACGCTGGACAAATCTGTCAGTTCTGTTATCACAAACCTTCAATTGCATCGATGAAACACTTACCTCCTGGCAACGTTTGCTGACGCAAACACTATGTTCGATGTTGAACCGTCCAGTGAAGTTTCTGGCAAGTTCTAGAGCAGTACCTCATTCCGTGACATTCACCGCATTGGAATTGTCGTGTTCGTACGGTATCCGTGTCTGGCTCACTCCACATCGATGTCTTCTCAGAACACTATTGTGAAAGATTTAGACGTGTAGTGTGGGTAGAATCTGAGCAATACTCGCCTGGAGATAACTGAAAAAACCGTCTTTTGTCCTGCAACGGGCATCATATAACTCAAGTGCTTTGGCTTCGACCAGCTTCCAAGTCCTCCAAACAACCCTCGAGCGCTGTTTCATCTCTCCTTTAGCTCTGTAGACGTGTGATCTTCTTCGCATTCCGATAGAGCGAGCGTAGGATGACCTGATGCCTCGAAAATCATGATATACGGGCCAGGATTTGGATGAGCTTGAAGTATATTCGATCACTGTCGGGGACTACTTTGTCAAGTGGAAAACACAAGCCAAGAACCTTAAATACGCATCGAGGACCCATTCTCTAACGCCTCGGCGATTTGAAGTCGACACCACATCAAATTGCTCAGCAAAGTCATCCCAGTCGGAGAATGTGGTGAACTACCCCTTCCGTTTTGGCTCTGGTAACGTTGTCGATTTCCGCCGGAACCTTTCTTCTACAATTAAGGGCGCATAGTAGTGATAGAATGGTAGTGGCTATGAAATCCTTATTCTCGTTGAATAAAACTGGCCTGACATCGGGAATGCCGGAATTGAGTAGTGTCGTATACATAAGGACATGATACAGCTCCCTTCCATCCATCTTTGGGACACAGTCGATCTGGTTGTCGAGGTATTGATCGAGGAGAGAGCCTGATTTTGCGTGGTTCACAAAGATTTAACAGGTTCGAATGGCGGCCTTGCTCCCGAGGGGACTCCGAACGTTGAGCCTGCCGTCATGCATCATGAGCCCCAGTTGGCGTATTGCTTCACTGCTACTTGAATCCAGCCTCAAACCTGTTCGAGAGGCTTAACGGTGTCCGAGATTCTGGTGTCACGTGAGAGTAGGTTATCATGTCGGGGATCTATGTCATGGCACCGTCCATAGTTGCCACGCTGCTAGGGGTTAGGGGCTCCTCCGAGAATAGAATGACTTTTTGCAAGAAGAAAACAATCCAATGCTCGAGGACGGAAGTCCAGTTTGCTTGTTACTTTAGTCCGGTAGAGGTGGATTCTGGGTCCCTCGTCTGCTTCTAAGTATAACTAAATTGAGGAGGGCCTTTCGTACGGTCGCGTTAGGGCTGCTGAGATTAAAGTGAGAGGGGCGCTTTCCAAGCCTGCGAAGCTGGTATATGGCAGTGATAACGGTCGTTCTTGAGGACATCCCGCTTGAGGCAAGGAGAATTCAACGAGTCGGTATCAAATTCATCTTTCAAGCAAGTAGACGTCGTAGCGTAGTTGAGGGGTGGTGGCGGAAGTAGAGGACCAAGCCGAGTTTCAGATCGTCGGGACTCGGGTTAGGGTTTCCTGACAAAGAGCATAGAAAGCGCTCATGTCTTTTCGACGTTCATCGAGCCTGCCCTCTCTGACGCGGGCTCATGGAGGTAAATCCGGGCTATGGCCCATAATTGCACAGCGTTACAGTCATCTATCGGTCAATGATACAAACAACTTTTTTGCGCCTTACCCTCATTATGCCGCTCTCAAATATTTACTTGAGACTAGTATATGTATCTTTTACTGTATCACACTGTTTCTGTGATGATATAGATGCAGGAAAATATTCAGAACAATGATTACTGAACTTCTTAGGACTATTTTGGGGCTGGAGAAGGTATTTCGGGCTCCTGAACCTTGTGCTTCAAGTTATATACTAAATCAGGTCTATAAAACATAACCTTGGCCCTCTTTTGTGTGCCGAGGGGGTGGAAGACTCGTCCCATCGAGTATGTCTCCTCCCCCGCTAGATTTTGGCGCATTGATGGGAAATTCCCACCCGCCAAACTTTGTATCAAATTCACCAATTTCGCTGTTTACGATGGCCCGGCTGTTCCTCCACCAAAAGCGGCACTATGATGGCTGATAACATGTATTGAAGGGTATATGAAGACCGTGGATTGCTCAGAGTAGGGTAGAATATCGGGGTGTCTCATTTATACAGTGTTGTGTCATTGACCGGTAGATGACTGTACACAAGTTTATGACGGGATTGGAATTCCTTGGTGTCTTCGATACTCTCGCTGGCTTCCCGAGTTTGATATTAGGTGGTTTCCTGCTCAGGTGGTTTCCTGTCCAAGAATCCCAACTGGTCTTTTATCAGAGGCTGAGTAAGCGGTTCAAGAGCAAATTGGTTGGCACGGCCGATATAGAGATCTAGTTCGTGGGATCAGCAGGAACTTTTTACGAACTTGATACGTAACGTGCGCGTAAAGTCCAATAAACGGGCACACTTCTTTGACGGTACTAAATCAAGTTACCTTTTCTGTCATTCACCTCTCAGGTTGCCCCTATCAGAATCATCCCTCTCCCGTCGGAGGTTAGTCAAAGCGACTCCAAAATACATCGCTTGTTGGGGGCCCTGCGGAAATGAGAACAACACCCTTATCATTGACAAATTGCCCCTGTCATCTGATGCTCTCCATTCCTGGATAAACACCTCGATCTTCTCGGGATACCGTCGGTAGTGAGATTGACGGTTATGGATCTCGGTCGTATCCACCACTTTTAAGGAGGTTTCGGAATATATCTGTCCTATGTTCAAAGTTGATCAGTAGGATTGAAAGCTTGACGCCAGCTTAGCGTGGACTGGTCAGTATCGAATAGGCCGTTGAGGGCAGGAGATGAAGACTTCAACCGCGTTTATGATAAATCCGCCAAGACTTCCAATAAAACCTGGTAACCAATCTCGGATGACTTCAAAGTCGTGAAGTAAGGTCATGACTCAAAAGTTACAGATGTCCGTTGAGTTGCGTTGATGTGGAATCTTCGGACACAAAGTTCGGTGAGAACATTTCCAAAGATCCTGAACGTTTGAGAGCAGTGCCGCACTCCGTAATACCCATGCCTTTCTTCTTGACATCCATCATGATCATATCCGACACTTGTCTGCGTGGTGATACGACTTGCGGAGGCCAATTTTATAGTGCAGGATAGCTTTCTCATATGGCGCGACCAGATATATTTCAGTGGAGCCACCAGTCAACACGTTAATGACACGTAGGTCACCTTGAAGCGAATGTCAGTGATCCTCTGACATCGGTACTCCGTAACCGTGCTTTCTCCCAGAGAACAAATGACCTTTCGATGGGCGGGTGGGATGATTTGCTCATGTGGAGCCACAATTTGCTGAATCTGAAACTCTTTACGACCTTGACACGGAAGGTTGACGCGAACTCGAACTGGTGAGGGATATTTTTATAAGAATTTGCCGATCGATGCTGGGAGCAATTTCTCCACAGCGACAATCGGATGTGGTGCCCAAAATTCCACTGCTTCCCGTTTCTACCGAACACTTGCCGTTAGTAGGTGTGCAGCGGCCTTCACTGTCAAGGCCACGCGAGAATGTCGTTCAAGATACTCAAGGGCACGTCTTCAGATAACGAATATTGGCAAAACCAAGATTCCAATCGAGTTCGAGCATTCTGAGTTTATGCTTCGTATATGGTTTGCCTGCCTCAATCAGTCTTCGTGTTCTCGTGCTACTAACGAGTTTACGTTCCTGACCAAATACTCTTGGCACATGACAACACATGTTACTTCAAGTGCCGGGCCGAGGATTCCGGAGGCCCGGTCTGAAGTGTCTTTGGACTCTATGTTCGACGTTCTCCACAAATCGCGCTACCGCCAATCTTCCGCTCGGAATTTCGAGGAGTTAAAAAAAATCCCATGATAATCACGAACATCATTCATTCTTCTCCCGCTTTTCTAATCCTTTCTTTTTCTATTTCTTTGGTTCATTTCCCATTCTGGGTTTCGCGCTTTCTATCCCTTTTATTCTGGTTGACCGGTCGATTCTCGATCTTCCATCGGACTGCCGTTCTGTATTACTCCCCCCCAAAAAACAACCCTGACACGCTACCCCGCAATGGCATCCCACCCAACAAATCGCCCACAGCACAAGTGTAATAGTAATCGCCTTACCCAAACTCAGCTCGATTCTAACAACGAAGGGAAGAAAAGAGCTACTCTCAGTCTCGCCGACCGTCGTGCCACCCACACAGCAGTTGAGAAGATACGCAGGGACGCGTTAAATAAGCGAATACAGGTACGATGATGTTACTCACTCGTGTTCAGACACCTCACATCACTTCTCAGACCCTTGCGTCTCTAGTCCCTGCCCCAGCTGGCGCACGTCCATCCAAGTACAGGGTCATTAACTCGACCATCTCTCACCTACAAGCCTCTCGGGAGCATCGCGTCCTCGCCGCTCGTGAGCTTAGGAATCTAGAAACGGAAGCTAGCACTCTCAGAAACGAGGTCAACATGTGGAGGCTGCGGGCTGGGAGAATGCCTATGAGGGAGGAAAGAAGAAGTGCCTCGTATCACTCGATTGTCAACGGGGAGATGGAAGTGGATTACGGGACAGGCCTTGAAAGAGAGTTCTTGGAAAGGGAGGCCGAAAATTTGGCAGATACTAAAGATGACGAGGGAGGCGAGGGAGACGAGGAAGATGAAGATGAGGATGGTCATGACGCGGCGATTGTCGGCAGTAACGAGCTGGAAACCTCACTCTCGGGTACTAACTCCGATTCTCCATTACCTACTTCGCTTATTCATCCCCCGCCGAGCCCCTTCTCACTCTTATCCCTCTTTTTACCCAACGAGGTGGGGTTTGGTACTCATTCCCAGCGCAACTCGGGGGAGACTATGTTTCGATATTACCAAACAAACCTCTGGAATTCTCATACCTCCTCCCAGCACTGCACCATGTCTCAGAGAGACATCAAACTTATTCATTGAGACCATTGACTCCGAAAACAAGGTCGAGTACTCAAAAAGTATGGTACTGGATACATAAAAAGGGATTGTTCGGTACGATATACTATGATACCCACTACGACCTTCACTGCTTGAATGACTGTTGTACCTTACCTAGTGTAAATGATACCAAATGTCAATCTCAGTTTGGATCCAAGTTATATACTTGAACCTGCCTAGGTAAGGAAGTCCAGTGGGTCAGTTGGCCCCGGCTGGAATGAAACCGGAGGTAAGCGCTCAGCTCCCCTGGAGCGCCTTTCTACCCAAAGCACGCTTGTGATTTGCTCGGTACAAGCTCCACCGTCCTAACAGAAAATATAGAAGGGACTACTTCTCAGTTAAATGGTTGACTTCTAAACTTACCTAGCCATTCTTTCTTATCCCGAATTTCTGATCAACCGCACTACCGATACCCGTCTCAGTTCATTCGCTTGATATTTAATATCCAACTTGACGATGTTTCACGGACATGACTGAGACTAACGTGTAGGTGTTGAAACTTTGTACAAGGACAAACCCTATGAAGATGTGAATGTGGTGTGTTGTTTCTCGAGGCCAAAACTGCATTTTTCTCTCGATTGTAGTTGATATTTCTATCTATCGGGATTTGGGCCTCCGAATAATGATCTAGGGCTCCTCCAGATTTGCGAAGGTTAATATTTACATGCATGTCAAGCTTGCAATGATGTTCTATCTGAAAACTTTGTTCAACAGACGAGTATATCTTTCTTGTCTCGAAGAATTTTCTTCCGGTCTATCTCGAGTCTCTATAGTCGTGTGTTGCGTCTATTCTTGGATTGATGCGGTTAGCTCGGGCGGATAGATAGGCACGACATCTGCGAATACATTTACAGCTCTCTCTCTGGTCACCGATTTCTGTTTACCAGGGCGTTGATCGGCGGGATCTCAAATAGATTTTGTAGTGTTTATCACGTCACGAGAAGGATAGAGGATAAGAGGAACCTATAAGTCAAGCAACCTCGTACCCTTCGTCATAAGTTCGTATCCTTCCAAGTTGTTATCGCTCTCTTTTCCCAACTTGTAGCTAACACGTCAATTAGACATATTGCCACGTCTACGGGTTGTGCTTCTCCATACCCATTTCGCGGATTTTTTCAAATCCCGATATCGCACCCTAGAATTGGCGGTAGAATGGTGTGTGCCATCTTTCAGCGGCTAGGAACCTAAAGAAGACGATCTGTGGCTCATAAACCGCCGGTCAAACAGAAATGGATGAATCCTGAGCGGGATAAAGAGACTGATCGATATGGTTAAAGGTCAATCGTACTATGCGAGTAGCTCTACTACTTGTTGTGGGCGCATCTATCAACCTTTCTTCACTGATTGTTCTCGAGTCAGAAGAAATAATGATACTGACTCGGTGCTCACTCCATCATGATCATGAATGGAGCTCTCTACTCCCCATCCCCATTTCGGGCGAGTACCTGTGCTCCATTGCCTTCTCCGCTCACAGTTCTCGGCATCTGGGTACTTTTTTGAGAGTTTCTTTGTATTGCTGCGCGTTATTATCACACCCTGTGAGCATTCTGATTTTGATCCTGATACACGGGTTCATTTGAGGGTGACTACCACGCGAAAGCATGCCGGATTAAAGGACGTCCTCACAAGTTAGTTCGGCCAGACAATTGATTTAACTCAGGTTATCAACCCCCCTTAATTAGCACTTGGGGCTTTCACAATTCTAGTAGGGCCCACCATCAGCAATTTCACATCTGTATGATGTGTATGGGAGCGTATGGAGACGTATGGGCCCATACACTCCCATACCCAGCCCTTGATCTCTGTGATGTATGGAGAATGTGGTTTCGCATAATTTCCATATACCTCATACGCCATGTATGTAGAATTCCATTACACTGTCAGCTTTTCTCCATACCTCCCATACACTTCTATACACAATCAAGTATGATAGTAATTATCCAGTCACACCGTTAGAAGATTAATGAATAGCATATCATTTGACTATACTTGACTTTACAGCAAAATACAGGAGAAAGTGAGGCTACTAATCTGCTTTTAGTGGACCACTGATCTGCGTATCCTGCTGCACATTCTCCCTGACCAGAATCCCTCGGCACATTGGAGCCCTACCGGAGACCCTCTCCCACTTGATCATGGTGATGTTGATACCTTCTGAGGCCTTGGTAGTGAGAATAATCAGTATTGAGGATCACGAGTGTCCATCATATAGCGACGTACCTCGGCAGTTTCAAAATAAAGCCCATTCTGACTCGGGTTGAATAAATAGCTTTACAAGGTCAAAGTCATGATGAATACATAGCTATCAGTACAAGTCCAGTACTGTCCAGTATGGGCCTGTTACAGTTACGAAAGGGGTATATCATTTTCTTCATCCATGATATCTTATCTATGACTCTGATACGATTATTTATCTGATCGCAGTATTATTTATCAGACCACAGTATTCGTAGTAGTTCGCAGTATGAACGCAGCCTCTGATCGCAGTATTTATAACAGTTCGCAGTATGTACGCAGTTCCAGCTTTAGTATTTATACTTGTACAGTAGAAGGTCTTGCTCTTCAGCTTGACCTTACAACTCAATCTCACATTCACGACACCAGAACCAAGACAGGTCGATAACTCAGTATTGAGCTTACGTTGTGAACACCAGTCATAACATAAGGTCAAGCTGAATACCAGAACAGCTGACTTATCCAAGTTGAGGCTATCCCAACAATCCAGAAACCAGAACCCCAGAACCGAACGACAAGATTTCTTTTCGATCCAGAAACCCATCACCAGATACAGAACCCGAATCCCCAGGAACTGTCAGTAATCCCGAAAGCGATAACTGGCCTTTCCTTCCATATCCAGAATATAGAGACACTTCAGAATCCCCACCAGCAGATTTATTGACTTTGTTTCAGATGTGGCCGTCAAGGACACATCGGAAGAAACTGTCCCAACCGACAGAAACAATATCAGAACAGATCCCAATACCAGAACCTACGACCCCAGTATCAGAATACGAAACCAAACGATAAGGTCCTTGTGACTATTCCAAAGGCAGAAGCAGACAAGATGAAACCCAGTGGATATACTCAGATCAGATCAATCTACCAGGAAATGACTGATGAACAAAGAGAAGAATTTCATAACAAGGTAGAGGAGGAGGGTTTTATGTAAGGCAGACTGAATCGACGTCATCTCTGCCAACTTCCGTATCTATTTCCAATCTAACTGTAGCGACTGTTGACCAACACTCAATACATATTCCCGTATTTATAGAGATTGGAAATGGAGAATCCGTCGACACTAACACACTTATAGATTCAGGAGCAGGGGGAACTTTCATCGATCGAGAATTCATGGAAAAACACCAGATAAACACAAAACTACTCGAAAAACTGATCAAGGTATTCAACGTAGATGGAACCCGGAACAAGACCGGAATGATTTGCAGATCAGCTTCACTCAATGTCACAATAGGAGGAACAGAAATGCAAATTCAGTTTCTCGTTTCCAGATTAGGAAAGGAAGAAATAATCCTAGGACTTCCTTGGCTACGGAAACGAAATCCTCGAATCAACTGGGCAAAAGGTACGCTATTTTTTCCGAAAAATCCATTAACGTTTCGAAGCAGACAGGAAAGATCCGATATCAGTATCCGAACCTTTCAGGAACTTAAGGATCAAGTAACACCAGAGGCTCATATTAGAGCCAAGACAACGGTATCACAAGAATTAGCGCAAAAGAAAGATCAGGGTAAAAAGTCTATAGAAGAACTAATTCCTGAATATCTTTTAGAATACAAAGAACGATTCGAGAAAAAGGCGGCAGAGCGATTTCCCGAATCAAGAGCTTATGATCATGCAATCGACTTTAAACCAGGGTTTATGCCAACAGGATGTAAAATCTACCCTATGACGCCGAAAGAACAAGAATTACAAGATGAATTCTTAAAGGAAAACCTTCGAAAAGGATACATCCAACCGTCCAAATCACCAATGGCTTCCCCGTTCTTCTTCGTGTCGAAGAAGGAACAAGGAGCCTTTCGACCATGCCAAGACTACAGAAAACTAAATGAAGGGACAATCCGGAATACCTATCCATTACCGCTAATCACCGATTTGATGGACAAACTAAAGGGCGCAACAATATTTTCGAAAATGAATCTCAGAAATGGATACAATAATATTCAAATCAAAGACGGAGATCAATGGAAGGCGGCATTCAAAACAAACAAAGGGTTGTACGAACCCATGGTAATGTTTTTTGGACTAAGCAATTCTCCGGCTACATTCCAGGCCTTCATGGATGATATTTTTAGTGATATGATTGACGAAGGATGGATGGTGATCTATATGGATGATATACTAATCTTTTCATCAGATGAGAAAATACATAAAATCCGAACGAAACGAGTCCTTCAAAGACTGAAGGAACACGACTTATATCTTAAACCAGAAAAGTGTAAGTTCGATGTGCAAGAAGTTGACTTTCTCGGAATGATTATTAGACCTGGAATCATTTCAATGGACCCGGTCAAACTTGCCGGGATCAAGGAATGGAAGGAGCCAACGACGGTGAAAGGGGTCAGATCTTTCCTAGGGTTTGGAAATTTCTACCGAAAATTTATTGGACGATATGCGGAGATTGCAAAACCACTGAATGATCTAACAAAAAAGGACACCAAATTCGAATGGAACAAAGAAACTGATCGGGCGTTTAAATTACTGAAACAGAAGTTTTTAGAAGAACCAGTATTACGAATGCCAGATGTGAACCGCCCATTCGTGATAGAGGCCGATGCTTCTAAATGGGCAACAGGAGCAGTGCTGAAACAACAAGATGAACACGGAGATTGGCACCCATGCGGATATCTGTCACATTCTTTCACCCCAACGGAACGGAACTACGAAATCTACGACCGAGAACTACTAGCAATAGTACGAGCATTAGAAACCTGGCGACATTATCTTTTAGGATCGAAGCATCCAACAACAGTATTATCAGATCACAAAAACCTCACCTATTTCCGATCACATCAGAAACTTAACCGCCGACAAGCTAGATGGGCTCTGTTCTTATCAGAGTTTGATCTAAAACTTATCCATGTACCAGGGCATCGAATGGCACAGTCTGATGCATTATCAAGGAGAGAGGATTTGATACCGCCTGAAGACACCGACAACAAAGACATTATGATGTTACCAGACAAGTTATTCGTAAATGTAATCGACACGGAACTTCACAGCCTAGTAGCAGAAAAAACGATGGGAGATGATCTGATGAAAAATGCCATAGAAGCCTTGAAGACGAAAGGAGCACCACCAATTAAATCAGCACTATCAGATTGGAAAATCGAAGACGGGCTTCTCTTTTTCATGGACAAATGCTATGTGCCAAAAGATGAAGAGCTTAGAAGAAAGATAACAAAGAAATACCACGATCCACTTCACGCAGGACATCCAGGACAATATAACACTCTCGAACAAGTTAAACGCGACTACTGGTGGCCCGGAATATATTCTTACGTAAAGAAATTCGTGGAAGGATGCGCACTATGCCAACAAATGAAGGTCAACACACATCCGACAAAGGCACCGTTAATGCCGATACCAGCACCGAAAAATGCATTACCATTTACAAATATCACCATGGATCTTATCACAGATCTACCAGAAAACGATGGAGATGATTCTTTATTGGTCGTGGTCGACCATGGAGCTACGAAGGGGGTAATTTTAGCACCTTGTCGAAAAACGATCGACGCGATAGGAGCAGCTAATCTCCTCCTCGACTATGTTTACAAAAGATTTGGATTACCCGACGAGATTATTTCCGACAGAGATCCCAGATTTGCAGCTAATGCATTCAAAGAACTCGGAAAATTACTTGGAATAAAACTCTCAATGAGTACAGCATATCATCCACAAACTGATGGAGAAACAGAACGAGTTAACCAAGAAGTGGAAGTCTATCTACGGATGTTCTGCGCTAGAAGGCAACACGATTGGAAAAAATATCTACCAACAGCGGAGTTCACTCACAACAATCGAATTCACTCGGCAAGGAAACATTCACCGTTTTTCATTATGATGGGATACAACCCACGAGCAATTCCACCAATCATCGAAAAGTCCAATGTTCCGAGTGCAGAAGAAAGACTCAATGATCTCAAGAAGGTCCGAGATGAAACGTTCGCATTACACGAACTCGCTCGACAAGTAATGATGAATCGTACGCGGAACAAGCATGAACCATTCAAAGTTGGGCAAAGGGTTTGGTTAGAAACGAAGAACATCAACTTCGGATACGAAACACGAAAGTTAGCACCAAAACGAGAAGGACCATTCAAAATCGAAGAAGTTCTAGGACCAGTGACATATCGTCTGACATTGCCAGAACAATGGAAAGTTCATCCAGTGTTTCACGCAAACCTCTTAACCCCATACAAGGAAACAGAGGCACATGGAGAGAACTGGACGTACCCGCCACCTGATATTATAGACGGAGAAGAAGAAAACGAGGTAGAATCGATTATCGATCATCGGCCGAAGAAGAAATCCCGCGAATACCTTGTCACTTGGGTAGGGGAACCATCCTCAGAAAACAAGTGGCTTACTGCCAAAGCTCTGAAAAACGCCAAAGAAACTCTTCAAGAGTATAAAAAGAGGAGACGAATTCGTTGAAGAAATCATCCAATCACTCTCACTCATCCTCATAACAATATATCACTATGGTCTCTGTCAACGCAGCAGCATCTACCTCACAGACTTACGAAACTCAGCTTCGCACAGTACTTTGTCAACGAGTACCACCACCACCAGCCTACCTTGACTACCCTCAAAACTCTGACTTCAACCTCTCCCTACACCAACCTATTAACGACAATTCCTCCCACGATGACATGCCTTCCCTTATAGACCAACTTCAATATCCTTCCCGAACACTCATTAACCTCGCCGATGGCAACAACATCGAAGCAATACTCATGAACTCCGACTATGACGAACTCGTTACAGACCACCTCCAGAACCACGAACATCTCATTTTCTTCGCCCGTACTTTCTATGATCTACGATGGGAGCATACAAAACTAGTCGAACATGTTCAAGGACTTCGAGAAAGCTTGGGAACGTTAGCCGAAAACGCTCTCAACTTTGGAATGCTCGAACAAATTAAAATTGGAGAAGAGCATCGAATCACAGAAGAGATCAACAGAATTAATGAAGAAAAAAGAGACAAGGGAAAGATGGTAGTAAAGGAAGAACGAGAGGAAGGAGAAATTTCGTCCACAGTAGCCGAACCACCTACAGCGGTAGAAACCGCTCCCATTCCTATTCCACCTCGTATCATCACTGATCGAATGGTAGAAAATGTCATTGCTTCAGCAATCGGACATTTACGATACCAACCACCTCCAATTCAAACTAACGACCCGAGACCGAATGCCCCCACACCCAACTGACAACGAAATCGTCCTAGAGGACCACGAGGAGGATCTCGACGAAGCTCACAATCATCTATCAACTCGAATCGCTCCGCACCAGTTTCCCTTCCTAACAGACCCAATCAACGACAAACTGTCAGAACACGAGTCAGACCATCGAGAAGGCCCAGTTCCAGAGACGCTTGTTTCAACTGTAACGGATTCGGACATTTCGCCCATTCCTGCAGTACATGGGTTTGCAATTACTGCAACCGACGATCTCCGGGACATTATCCTTCTACCTGCCCTCAACGACCTTTCCTACAACCGCGCCAACCTAACGTCCCTGACTCTGATTATGACAACGATTACGACAATGTTACAGCATCCAACATTTGTGATGAACCAGTCCATTTCTGACAGGATGGAAATTGGATTTAGGATGGCTATACGAAATTGAATGTGGACATTCAATATAAAGATGGGGTAATGTTACAGTTACGAAAGGGGTATATCATTTTCTTCATCCATGATATCTTATCTATGACTCTGATACGATTATTTATCTGATCGCAGTATTATTTATCAGACCACAGTATTCGTAGTAGTTCGCAGTATGAACGCAGCCTCTGATCGCAGTATTTATAACAGTTCGCAGTATGTACGCAGTTCCAGCTTTAGTATTTATACTTGTACAGTAGAAGGTCTTGCTCTTCAGCTTGACCTTACAACTCAATCTCACATTCACGACACCAGAACCAAGACAGGTCGATAACTCAGTATTGAGCTTACGTTGTGAACACCAGTCATAACAGGGCCACTCGGACAAGCGGGGGAGTGCATAGGTCACACACACTCCCATACACCCATGCACCCACGGTTTCCATACACTAGAGAGCACGAAAGGGAATCCACAAAAATCCTAGGTAAAAACTATGGACTGTATGGAGGTGTATGGGAGCATGGGCCCCATACATTCCATACAGCCATACAGATGTTAAATTGCTGATGACCGCAGTCTTGATGAACGAACGTATGGCTGTTTTGTGCTCTATAGTTCTTTTTTTATTGCTCGGGGTCAATTAAATTTCAGAGTGCAGTAGTCCTTCATTTATACCACCCCCGCCGGGGCAATTGACAGGGCTTTGCAGCCGCGGAATTCAGATATGCTAATCTCATTGGATCTTTCTCTTTAGATTTGAAAATTGGATTTGTAAGACTAGCAATCTCAGCCTATGATCGTTTATGACGTCGGTCTCATGTCCTGTATGGGGTTCAATCGGGAGAGCTATCAGATTGCAGCCATGATTCCAGAATATTATTGGGTGTGGGTTATGGGCGCTAATGCCGCAGTAGACAACGAGGCTGGGGGTACCGAAGTCCTCACATCTACATATGACATTGGGTGCCCATCCTGTTATTTTTTTGTTCCTCCCATGTCCATGACCCGATAATGCTCTCTCAGTTCTTCCAAGGCGCTAGGAATACACGAATCGGTCGCAAGAGCGTCATTCAACATGTCGAAGGGGATGTGAATAACATCTACATCAATGGTACAACTTCTTCAGAATGGCAAGAAGATCAAGTTATGGTATGCATAAATATCTCGAACTGGTAGGCTGATTCCGTACACATTCTTCTTCCAGCCTAGGCAAAACCGGTATCGGGAAATCTTCGAGGGTGACGTCTTCTATTAAGACCAGACTTGGTCAACAGAAGTGGATATCGTGGTTTCGGCGGCCTTAGCCACAGAACACAGTACGGGAACAAGGATCAAGGTCGTGAAAAAGTCTTATACCGCTACAATCTACCCGAACAAACACTGCCCGGTTACCGTGATTACTTTTGAGCCGGAAGTAGGCAGAAATAGGAATACTATACGACTAGTGAGTGCAAGCTGAAGTTTCTTACAATCGTAGAGGTGACATCGTGGTACAGTTGTGGGAAGAACTGTATCAGTCATTCTCAGCTCACAGGTAAGGTTTTATTTGAGGCGAAAGTCTACGGCTAGCTGGCTAAACATGGAGCATAGGTCACCGTGGCTCTCTCAGATGTTGGGATTGGTGAGGTCAGAGGTGCCGACCTTTATCCTCCACGAAGGTACGAGAAATCTCGTAGAAAGCTAATTGCATATACTGATTATTTGAGGATACTTACCAGAGCTGGTCAGTGGATGGGAGTTTTTGAGCCAATATACAGTTGAAGAAATGGTATACCAATACCTTGAGTACACGTTTGTATGTCTGTCATATTCTGTTGGAGCTTGAGTGGGAAAGGTTTACTGAAAGTGTATCTAGGAAGTCGCCATTGAAGCCCTCCACGCTGATGAAACACTGACTTTTCCAGTGAGTGGACCATTTTGAAGTCAGCCTAGCTAGAAATAGTACAACAGGTGAGGAGGGGGCTGAAGGACTGGATGTTCAATCCCAAAACCAAGTCTTGGTACTATATTATTACTTCCGCTTCCATTGGAGAATGGGACAATCGCCTTTTGTTTAACCCAATACTGCTCCCCCAAGAATCACAGCCTCAACTCAATGTCAACGACATTGCCACCTACTTCGAGAAGAC
The DNA here is from genome assembly GCA_029532415.1 of Marasmius tenuissimus. Lineage (NCBI taxonomy): Eukaryota > Fungi > Basidiomycota > Agaricomycetes > Agaricales > Marasmiaceae > Marasmius > Marasmius tenuissimus. The sequence goes on along the minus strand of JAQOTA010000043.1, from coordinate 128,200 downwards.
CTTCGGAGATGTTTTGTACCTGTATGCGTCATTTGGAGGCAAATTAGAGGGATACCTGCCGGATTACGCGTCTCACGGTGTTCTGACGTTCGGGGCCATCGTTGATGAGCTAAGGAGGATTGTTGCCCACTTCCCTTTAACCTCACCCCCCGAATGGCACTTTGAGAGTCAATGTCATAATATCAAAGCCAGCTACTCTGTGGAAGGTACATCCAAGTTCTGGCATTCTATTCTATCTCTAATCAAAATAGTCTCCTCATGTGTTGACATGCAAATTCACAACATCCACGACGCTCGATTACCCCCATACTTCTCGTTGCGCCTTCTTTCTAAAGAAAGAAATCGGCTCCGTGCATCCTATCTCAGCCAGCATCCTTCTGATGCAGGTTTCTACGTGTTCAATCAAAATACCTTTCCACCACATCCACCTGATATCCGAGTTCAGCCTTTATAGGCTTCTCTCTCACTGGCGATTTGTCTCATACCCCATCATCTACCCACAGGCCCGCATACCTCTTCATATCATCTCTCCAACTCGAGTACGTCAACGGGATGCACTGTACCCGCTGCCCGCTCCCCAACTTGCTATTCTACTGGGCGTCTGACCCAGAAGGAAGGCATGTGATTCCGAAGAAAAATTGGGTGGAATACGGGATACCTAAATTAGGTGTTCGGACATGGATTGGGTCTTACTGGACAGCCAATGAATATGAAGTAGTTCAGCAACACTTAGCTGTAAAGAAATATGCGTCGAATGGGAAACAGTACGCTCTTGATCACAGTTATCCTGAGTTGATATATAGTGCATACCAGTCACTTCTGCTGACTCTAGATATGCCCCAACACATCTTTAGGTGACCCTCATGAAAGAAGGATGGAGGTCCTTGTAGAAGATTCGGACGAAGATAAACCTTTCCAATCTGGATTTTATCTCGCATCCCCGTATCCATGGTCACCTCACATCCGCATCTACTGTTCTCTTGTTGAGGCACCTTCCAATCCTGAAAGCCCACTACCGGTCGCTTCTACCCAATCCAGACATGCAGTGAAACATTTAAGTGGCCCTCACGAGGGGAGAATGGAAGAGCTCAAAGATTCAGAGGAAGTTAAATCTTTCTGCTCTGAATCTCATCTCACTTCCCCATCCACATTCTCTCTGGTTGATGCGCCTGCGGACCTTGAGGGCACGCATAAGGAGGAACCTTCGATCACCACTCGTTTGGCCAAACGGTTGGGGCTCTGGACGAACATAAGAGGTGCGAATATGCCTAGACAACGTGTGCATACCGTGATGGCCTATCTCGTTTTAGCCCACACAGCCTCCGAAGAGACAGGCATTTCCAAGGAAGTGAGCCAGACCGATGATACGGGTGAATGGGGTTTGGTTGAGCCTCACGAATAGTAGTTCTATCTTTGTTTTCCGAGCCTCTGTACTTGTTCTCGACTTGTGTCCCGAACCTATGCCTGTACTACGTGGCTATGACCCCAGTCCTTTGAATACTCTGAGGCATTTACTTTTTATGTTTGGGATAAATAGAGCAGAGCTCCAGCCAAAAGCCAAAACAAGGCGGGTGGCTATCACAATTGAATCCAGTCATTAGTCGGTAGTTCGATGGTACGTTCTATGGCGCGAGAAATAGCGTAGCACCAGCGGTTCGAGTTACACACAAAGGCAAACAGTTCCGGATCCTGATCTCCAGAAAAAAGGATAATGAACAACATTTACCTTGCCTTCCCGTAAATTGATAAATCTTCTCACTGGCTTGCGTCTTAAAGTTCTCTTGATCCTGGGCGGATTTCTGATTGAACCGTCTAACAATCCTGTAGATTTCATCAATAAGTGAGGCTTTTGCATCACTTGTGAAATTGATTGGGACATCATCATCAGCCACGGTGCACACACCCGTATGTCCATCTAGTAATTCGGGGCTATGTCTTTGCCAGTCCGTCTTCTGGGCTCCCGGATGAATCATGCCGCCTGCCATGGTGACAGACGACCCGAATCAGAGTGAAGACAGCGACCTATGCGCTGCCGATGATTGTTAAGGTGAGAATATGCCTACTTACAGAACATCTCAAAAATTCGACCGTGGGGACCATCATACGGCCAGAATCACAAAACAAAGGTAACCGCTCCACCGGTTTGCGGTGTGTTTTGGTCCTGTCTCGACAATCTGTTCACAAGTTGAGTATGGACGTGACAACATCGGATGCATCTGAAATGGGAGTGTTGGGCTGATTACAGTAGGACAATGTGAATGGCTACAAAAAATTGGATGTTTCGGCCATAGGTACGCCGATCGGTGGTCACACTGAATCACACTAGGCCATAGAGGAGGTTTGTGGTACATGATTATTGTGACAGTTCCGTGAAAGATTCGTAGTAGGTACGTGCTGGCCACTAGAAGCAGTGGCACTTCCTATTCATGATCATTACATCTCAAATGCAGATTAAGGCTACCATTACAGATACGAACTTCGGAAAGAGATTTCTGAGATTGTGGCTCACCGATATCAAGCCACGGTTCCCCAAGCACACATCTCCAATATTTCCTCCTCGTTGGTGAGGAATAGTTCGATGTTGTGTTCCACGGCGAGAGAAATGGGGTCAAAGATTCGAAATACACACCACAGCAAGCTACGACAGTGCATCCGAAGGTTGAGGTCGGAGTTCCGTTTTCTCGTATTCAGAATGAACCCACTAAGATGGTAATGGATGACTTTCATCTTTCCTGCAATTAAAGTGGTAGGTCTTCTCACTAGTTCACTGACAGGATCCTCTTTGATCTCGCAGAGATTTCTGATTGAGACCTCTAACAATCTTGCGGGATTCTCTGGTAAGCGAGACTCTTCTGTGGTTTTTGAAGGGGCAAAAGTGAGCCTCGAGGGGCGCGCACCCGTATATTCACATACAATCCAGAACCATCTCTCCTCCGGTGTCTCCTCTCTGGTGCATTACGCCGCCTACCGTGGCGACAGAAGACCCGAATCAGGGTGAAGGAATGACCTACACGCTGAGGATAGATGCAAAGGTGAGAACACAGTCACTTGAGGGATTTATCGAGAATTCGACCATCGAGGTGACAATCAATCTACAAATGCCAGCCTCAGTCAAATAACGGTGCGATGCGGAAAGACACTAGTCATTCGGCCGGCTGTTCAAATACTGAACACCCATCCTCCAAAGTTGGGATCGAGTACTCCGCAGCTGTGCCTGCCAGAATTCTCAGTCCTCACATGTCTGGACTCGAAAGGATGCGTGTAAGAGTCGCGAAGGAGCATGGAAGCAGTTCGGATATACTTGACCCGCCCTCAAGCTTCTCCGGCTGGCCGACCGACCGGCTTCGGTTTGAGTCAGGTCCTTCCTTCTCTTTTCGCTTCCATGATCTCTTTTCTTCCTGTATCTTTCTTTCTTGTGCTGGATTCTATTTTTTTGGTGAGTGGGCTGTGAAAGTCTCCCGGTTATTTTTTCTGACGCAATAATCACTTGCCAGAACAGTATACTGGATCTATCGCGTAAACATGACAAGGTTGAGCGGTGGGATGGATGGGATTTGGATGGCTATGGTGCTGGTCGTCGGTGCGCACTCAAGTACTCATTCTTCATTTTGACCTTTGTCTTCGATTTCTGCTTCCTTGACTTTCTTTTGGTCCTATGTCATGCTAATATCCTCTCTGATTCCTTATGGGCGTACATCCGGCGACGGTCACAAATAGAAGATACCAACAATCATTCAACCTGCCAATCTTGAGAGTTATGGTCGTTTTCATTCGTTTGTTTGGACGTGTTTCCACTGGGTTGGCACCTTCCAACACGTTCAGCCCTTTTGATTTTGGCTGCCTCCCCTGTCTCCCAATAACCACTTCTGTTCTTGACCTTTCTCACTTCCCGAGATCTGCTGGGTCCCTTATGATTTTTGCTTCGTTACCCTTGACCCTGTCCTCTCTCGGCCGGTGTTCCTTTCCCTCGCATCATCCCTCTGACGCAGAAATTCTGCATGCAGCACTCATCCCTCTTCCCACTACCCTAAAGCGAATGACGCCAGCCTTTCGCTGAGTTTTGCTCGTCCTCTGGTCTTTGCAACAGCGCTGGCTGCTACCTGTTCTATGTTTTCCGTTGTCTCGGGGTGAGGCTGGGTAGAGCCCAATCGGAGGAAATGCACTCACGCACACAACTCTTCTTTCAACCTTCAGCTTCAACCTTTTCCATTCTCTAGAAGCTTGACCTTGTTTACATCGTCATTCGCTCGCGATTGCTAGACCTTGCTATGTGTCCCTTCGCTCTACTGCCCGTTGTTTTTACTCGCTATAAATGCATGACTCTTCGTCACCTCTCTGGCTACTACCTAGCCGACCCGTGTTGTCCTCTTTTCATCTTTCCATGATCACTATAAGTGTTCCTCGCCCTCTTTTTTCCGTATTATATTTTCATTTCCTCTAGTTCACGGCCGCTGCTGGTTCACCTTGCTGCTCACTCTCGATCGAAAGCTTAGTATGGGTTGCGACCGCAGAGAGATGATAATACCTTTTCTTTGCTTCGTACGGTCAGCAACATTTCTCCTGCTTATCAGTCACTTCCGTCGCGTTGGCACTATCGCTTCGCATTGTTCACCTACGCCGTCCCAGATTTCTGTTTGTCCCAGCTTCAGACAGATTTCATCGGGCCATTTCCGCTATCCACTCAAGCCGGTCTACTTTTCCGCTGGACCAGACATCCTATACGTCCTCATCATTCGCGTCCCATTCCCGTGAACTGGAGGTTTTTATTACTGCTCGTCACTGTCAGGTGCGACGATTGTTATTGCCACTATCTCTTCCGTGTTTGTTTAATGCCGCTCTGTTACCATTTTCCATTCACCCATTGCTCTAGATACCAGTGGGTGTACATCTCCGGCTACATATCGTAGGATATTCGTGGTTCAGAGCGCCATTCTCTTTTGGCCAACATTACCATGAGGTCTCTTGTTCCACATCGTGGAAAAATTCCCGCCTACTCCATACCTAGCCCCCCATCGTTCGTGTTCGTACCTACTCTTTGCTCCCGGAGTACATCAACAAATTTGTTCGCAATCCTTGCACCTTTGAATACGAGCCAATTCTGCGTGCGGATTTGGCTACGTGTAAGTGGATAACGAGAGCTATTTGGGTAGCAAGCATGGTAAGATGTGCAAGAGACTGAGGGCTAGGCCCGAGCGAGGTGCCTTCGTGTCAGGTTTAACTGATATTGTCTCAGTCATCGATCCCTCCCTCTCGATAAGGCTCATCATATTGCTTTCAGATAGATACACGAAAAATGTATCCCGGCGTAGAAAAATGGTTCAACAGCCCAGAAAATGATGTGGAGGGATGTCAGATATACAATAAGTTTCGCCTTGTAAGGTCAGTGCCTCTACCTACTTGTGGTCGCAGTTTAGAATCATTTACCTGTTACCTGATATTTAAAAGCTAGCAAGACGACCTGAGAGAACTCCAGGCCTCTAACTGAGGCGATACAAACGGCGCCTACGAGTACTAAGTGCCTCAAAATGCTTCGGCAATTCTGAGCCTTCATATTGTATCTGCACCTAGGAGTACGCAGGTTTTGCTTCGAGGACATCAGATGTCCGCTGGCCGAGTTACTCCTCTATAACTGTATAGGTGACCTATTTGAATGAAGATTAGGAGGCTGCAAGCGTTTGAACGAGCAAACAATGAGAGCCCGGAAAATCGGTGATGATGATGGTCACACCGATAGACTCGTGCGCGTGAGTCGTGAGCGGGTTGAGTTTCGGTGTACAGGTCCTTCGGAAATGCACGTCCGATGTCCAGGGACTGCCTCAACAGCTTCCCTTTTGAACTCCGCTCAAATTTGTGTTGTTGTCAAACCGCCATCTTGTCTCTTCTCTCAGTTCGATCTCGGCTTCATGGCATATAGCGTGAACCAGTCGGTTCTGAACGCCAGGCTCGGACCTCGGTGGATACAGTATCTGCACTATCCGAAGAGACGGTTTAGGCAGTGCGAGCACGCTCAGATTCTCTCACTAACGCTGTGAACATTTTAGAACAACAACGAAACTCTTCATGATTACCTCGCTCTACCGCAATTGGCTTTGGCTTTTGAGGCCAGGTTCTACGCCTTGTTTCGGTCACCGGTGCCGGGAGTCGAAACTCGATTGATTCCGGGTTTCACTACACGGCTCATCAAAAATTATTCAAACTCGGGGTGTTTACGAATGCTCACGAGCTGCGATCAATATTCGGCGTTGGAGGGTAGTCCGGGCCGTAGAGACAAAACGAGCAATAGCGAGCGCTGCAACTCATCGTCACCGTGCTTTATACCCGTTAGTGACCCAACATAAGTTATCAATCCAAACAAGCAATGGGACATTTGTATGGCTTTCGCTCGGGATCTGAGCTTGCCCACCAGAGTCCTACTCAATCTCCGCCACGTTGAAGCCAGGAAGCGCACAGCTGTCCTTACGTGTCTTTCTGCTTTAGGCATGCGTATTATGCTTAGGAAAGAAAACACCGCTTGACTTCTGACTTCCACCACGAATCACCTCATGCATTCTCCCCTCTGCCGACACTATGTTGTCGAGCAGATTCTTAACCTCCCGCAAAAACCTCTACAGAAATCAAGTTATGATAAGCAAGGGGGTGGCAATTCTTTAATTTTCGTACGAGGTCGATTTTTTTTAAAGCCCAGGTCAGGCACCCCCCCCCGTCCCCCCTTCCTGCTATAGATGGTAACTTCACGTGTTTCACATGCCAGATAACTAATAATTTCACTTAGCGCTTCACTCTCAAAAACATCGGGTGTTGATGTTCAATTTCTGGCTACAGCACACGCGAGGTACCTATCTAGTGTGTGTTCAACGTAGTATAATGCTCGTCATAAAACCTCTGAAAGGCCTCTAGGACCCCTTGAAACCCGAGATTTCAGTAGGTACAAAAAAAATTTTGAGGGCCTTCGGCCCCTCTCCAATTACGGCATGGTGAGGATCGGCCCAACGATACTCATCTCTATCTAAGAGGTTGCCACGTGTGTCTCGCCGATGAGATTCGACTTTGCTTGGCCACACTGCGGTACTCCGTTTCCACCGAGGGAGTGGATTGGTCTCTTCTGTGATGACAAGTTGTTGATCAAACCACATAGGGAGATGTAATGATGCGAACAGTAACTTATAGCCGACGAAGGTCACAGCATTAGCAAGGGTTTGACTCTTTGGAGACAGACACCCGAGCTAGGACCAAATTCTTGGCAAATGGCCCAGAAAATGACAATTCCTCGGGGAAGAAACGAAAGGAGAACAAACCGCACAACAAAGATCATTATGGCAAAGATTGCCTAGAGTGTGACTCCACCGGTGAGTCCAAAGGTCGGTGATCCATCTAACCTGAAGCTTATCCTTGTCCTTGTATCTCGATAGGGTCTCCCATTCACGACAGCCGATTTATTTGGTGATATCATAGACCTTGACCATCGATCCGACCGTGCGACTGATTGCTTTTTTATGCCTTGGTCAAACAAGCCCCTCAAGATGTTGACCACGTTTCCACTCGCCCTCATTGCCTTTTTGTTCCGCGCCACAAGGGCTTCAGCGGCGTTCTCATGCTGGATTGTCGCATGGACCTTGGACCTGATTGGTATAACTCGCAGTTCGAAGAGACTCCTTGTGAGTCTCGTCCAAATTCCTTCGCTGTGGGCCATTCATCTTCTCTCCTTTCCAATCGATAGGCAGCAGTGATCTTTGGCTTTGACGGCTTTGCAACAAAAGTTGTCGGTCATTATTTGTCTCAATCTTTGGTACTCACCAATGTCTCCTGAACTGGATAGGTACCTTATCAATGCAGAATGAATTTCTCAGGCCGCAAAGAGTGTAATGAGCCTGTTGGTGCGAAGAGATCACTGTTTCGTCACACGCTGCAGGGATACCGTCTCCAACAATCTCTACACGCTGTCGCACGTATGTGGCAACTCGCCCCGAATGACCAAAACATCGCTCATGATCCCTTGTATTTACCGAAGGGATAGTTAGTGTCTACGCTGGTACGGCTCCATTTCCCAAGCCCGGATTCAGTTGATTTGGAATGTGATCCGAATTAGAAGATAAAACGCTCCAAATTGAAGCTTACCCATAGGCGATGAGAGGTCGTTCTGCGCTTTCCAGACGGTTTAAGTTCACACTGCCTCCACAACACCGGTATCTTGATACCCGATGAACGTATAACGCTCGGTGGGACGATGGCTTGTGGTGAGAATTCACTCCATTGTCCCTTTCTGGTGTCGTGCTGATCAATGCTGGCCAGGTCCTAGTACGCTACGCTCTCCTTGCTTTTCAGAAAGACTGATTACAACCGTAACCTTCTACCCTGAAATAGAGCTTCGAGCCGCTTCATGGATCAAAATCACGATAAGGAGGTTGACCAGAAGCGGTTATTTACTAAGTTTCGAGGTCGTATGGAGGTTGTTTTGCCTCACGGTCATCTATACCCACCTCGACGAATACTATTCCTGTCGCCAAACTCATCGAGCCATGGAGCTGTTGCTGGGATCACCGCGGGCGTGTGTTTTGCGTTCTTTGGAGTCGGTCTCCTCATGTGGTTGGTCATTGGGCAGAAAAACAGGAGAACGGGACATGGCGGAATGAGGAGGACACAAGTCATCGAGACGAATCAGGTGGAGCCATTCGTGGTCCCAGACGCGCCACTGAAGAGGAGCACGGGGCATTCACATACCCATAGGGTGTTGGAGAGCCCTTCACCGCCGTTCTGCCTTGCTGTGCTAATCTATCAATCGTACAATCAAAAGACCCTCTCGAGGATCAATTCATACCCGCGATGCTATGGCCTCGATTTTTGCACCCCAGGATGTCGTTGCCAATGAAATTTACTGACCTGACGCCTTTATCATTGTAAAATGTCTGTACAGGTTGGCCTTTGGAGAGGGAAGCAGCTGAGCAAACTGTTCAATGAGAGTGCCAACAAAACTCGTGGAGTGATGGTTGACGATATGATACTTATCTACAGCAAGTCATATGGTACTTGACATCGTATCAAGATTATGGCAAGACCGGATGGTCTCCCGTCTCAAGCTATGAACTAGTGATGGCTTGGTATGGGGGCCTCGGATGTTCATTCGTTCTTCTAGCGAAAAAGCTTTCAGGGACTTGCTCTACATCTTCCCCCGCCTTTCTCATTTGTCTTCATATTGGCGTCGCAGCCTTCGCCCGATTCAACTCATGCCCATGAATTCCCCAGTGGTATTCATTTTTGTTTTTATTTTGACAGTCATTTCAACGGCCCTTGGTACTATCTCGGAGGATGGCGGGGTGACAAGGTGTGAAGATATGGTGTTGGATTGGTATCAGAAAGCGGTTGGGGAGACGCCTTGTGAGTCTTTGGACAATATTGTCTTTGATTCTCGTGGCTAATTCTCGCAGGTAAAACCTATGAACGGGTTCGACAGCTATGCAATCCTGATTGTGCGTTCATCCATCTAACTCTACGGGCTAGTTTCCGAACAAATGGTCACAGTCCGGGTCCCGAATATAACATACAATCCGGACGACGATGGCTGTGACGACCAAGTTGGTGAGTGTGCTGTTGAGACCGAATGTAACGAGGGAGGCTAAACCCTCGCCGAGTGCAGGAGATTGCTGCTGTAACAACATTGCGTTTTCTCTACGGATGTTATGCTTCACGTAGGTACCGCTTGATTCTAGTACAACGGGCCCTCGCTTACTGCTGCAATCTTAGATGTCAGCAGGGTGAAGGAACTCATGGGTACGGGGTCGATGCCGGTAAGTGGCGCTGAGTGAGAACCAACATATTCGATGGTACTGAAGCGCCTTTTTCTAGATAAGGGGACCTACCAGAGGTACCTTAGTCCGAATGGAAAAGAATGTCAACCCAGAACCACAAAATTGTAAGTAGGCTGAGTCATATCCGACTCAGCTTTGGGGGGATGATATTCGTTCTGACGTCTCTTGTCTGCGACAGCCTTCTACCTAAAGTTCAAACTGGCGTGTGCAATGCTGGGATCAGGTTATTCGATGGGTTGTATGAGAAGACTTACTGGGAGGAGGGGTCATGGTTCTAGTACGTCTCGATTCTTCATTGTCCTGCTACAAACTCTCGGACTTTTGGCATGCCAATTCACTCTTGCCATCTCGTATTGAGACTGAACTGACGAACTCTTTTGAATTGTAGCATATGGTCCCGAAATGCACTGACAAACGCGTACAACAAAAGAGGAGATGCCGCTTTTCGCCAGTGTGATGGCTTGAGTCACCTTGTAACAACGTCGGTTGACTCCACCCCATTCTCTACGTCGACATCTTCATCTTATCCCGACACCCAAATGAAGGCTTCCCAGTCAGTATCTAAAGGGACCATCGCTGGAATTTGTGCCGGGATTATTGGCGTTGGCCTTCTTCTATGGTTCCTCCATAGATTGGTAAGCAGGAGAATACGACAAAACAATAATTACAAGAGCACGCAAGACAGTGGCTCGAGTCGAATTGAGCAATTTGTATTCTCAGACATGCGGCCAAAGAGAAACAAGCATGAGCCCCCCGAGAGTGGCAACATCCCCCGCGCTCCGGAGACGCCTCCACCTCCCTACCGCAAGATTTAGGCTACAGTGTAATCAAAAGGACGAGTATTGCTTCTGGGGAAATTGCTCCACAGTCAGATTTTCGTATGATGTCTTTATTTTGTAGACATCGTGCTTTCCTCCCCCATTTCGTTCATGTTCATCATTGATCCGTGCGGGTCTTCATACGATTCTATGGTTTAACCTAATTTTCTTAGCTTTTTGGTACTATCGAATCTTATACCGATATATATATCAAGGCAGTGCTGAGTGTCCTATACGGAACGCCCTCCAAGTACCGGAGGAGCTCGAGCAGTGATGTAAACAAGCTCGAATATCAACATGACGTGTAATGACCACACATGAACCGAGTATCAACGTCAACGTGAAATCACACGTCATCAATGCCGACAAGCTCACCTCACTTCAATTGTACGTTTCATTCCTTCGGATTCTTCCCCGACCATTTTTCATGACGACTCGAAAAGATGGTAAGTTAGGATCATGACGTGGTGGATAGGCAACACCAGCATGGGGCTAAAGCAAGGGGTTCTGCACAAACTACAGGTCAAGCACTCACTGCTATGACTACGCAATATTTAAGACTAGTAGCATTGTCTCTGACACCTACAGCCTTTCCTTTGGAGGCTACTGACCTATTTCAATCAATTCGGATGGCACATCACGGAGATTTTTTTTGCCAAAAAATCCCATAAATCGAGAAAAAATTAATGGCGGGGTTTCCCAAAAGTGGGTGTGACGTGTGACATCCGAATTGATTCCCGCTACTGCCAAGTAGAGGGTTTTACCTGATTGCGCAGCGAAAGTGCGCAGAATCCGATCACCTTTCAACGTGACTTTTTACTCACGATCACACACTCGATTTGCCTGCCTGCCGGTTTGCCTTTTGCAACATGCCACAGGGGGAAAAAAACCAGGCTACCACCCTTGCGACGACCCGCTTATATGTCAATGGTGACTGGCAACTGGCAGGGCCTTTTGGCGTGGGAAAAGCGGCATAGCCACATCTTCGTAGGGAGGTGTAATGGTCCGCTTCAGTGCAGGTTTGCCAACACACCAGGATACCATTGAACAGTGTTAGAGAGGTCAATAATAGCATTCTATATGCTTTCTTGAGGCTGGAATTTTTTATGATGCACAAGTAACCAAGTTAGCGGCCAAAAACGCGTATTACAACCAATTTTTTTGGAAATTTTTCTCAACAAAGCACGTAAAATGACTTGAATATGGGATTTCACGCGAAAGTGAGCCAAAAGAAGAAGTGTGTCGCGTGAAAAAGAGGCAATCTCGGTGCGGGCGGATTTGGCGCGACTTTTGCTTATGTAATCATCCAAACGCGTCCAGCAATTCCTCATCGGGGACGAACATGGGACGCAGCTACCGGGGTTTACGCGCTTTTGGCCAAAAAAAGCGATCTAAACTGCAGAAAGTCCAAACAGACACTCTCCACCACGAAGATGACGCGTTTGACGCGTCGGACACGTCCAAACCCCCGCCAAAAAACCAAACCACCCAATCGGCACTCAAATCTCAACTTGGGAGTGCTATCCAGTCGCGAAAGGACCTGATTTCGAAAGGAAAGAATACCAGGAGGATGGTAAAGCGTAGAGATAAGAAAATAGAGGGGCTTGAGGCACAGCTAGAGACAATAGAGGCGGAGAAGGAGAATATGATCGAGGAGGCACAATCGGCTCAGACTCAGGCCGATCACGCTATTCGTGCACTGGAATGCCTTCAGAACGAGATGATTGCAGTGAAGGAAAGCTGGTCAGAGACAGAAAAGGCTATGAAGAAGGAAAAGCGAGCTCTCACGGTCAAGATATCAAAGTTTGATGATCAAAAGAAACGCGAGGTAGAGAAGGCTTTGAAGGATGCCCAGGTCAACACATGGTGGACAAAGGACGGCGGAGAAATTACCGATCGTTGCCGTACCCTGATTCGGGACTTAGCGAGCGCAGAAGTCGGTGTCGAGCATATGAATGAGGTGATCAATCTGGTTGCGGGTGCAATGGGGATCGAAGTCAAAGGGAAATTTTCGGTTAGGTCTGTTGGGCGGGTCATTCTGGAGGGTGGTATTGCTAGCCAGGCTCAAACTGCAGAGAATATTGCAAAATGCAAGGGTACGTACTATTTCTCATCATCCCTGACGTTGATCTAATCCACAAAACACCAGGCTTGACTGTGAGTGGAGATGGTACCACTATAAAAAACATAAATTATGAATCTCGTCACATACGGTTCAAGATGCCGGGAGGAGAAGTCAAACCTGAGTTTCTAGGAGTTACCCCAGCGGTGAATCATACGGCTCAAACCCAGTTCGACGGATGGCAGGAATATAGTCAAAATGCCGCCGCCATCCACAAAGAGATATTCGGAGATCGTAGAGACACCTATGATAGCCGGGACCTCTTCATCAAAATGACGGGTGGTAATTCTGATCATTCGGAGGATCAGAAGAAGTTATTCAAGTTGATGAAGGCTTACAAGATCAAGGTCGATAATGAGAAGCGAGGCGAGACGAGTTTGCTAGGAATGACACCAGTAGAGCTGATACCCATGTTGTCGGAGATATACCGGGATTCAGTCGAGAAGGCAGGAGGTTTTCAGGTGTGGGTAAACCTCTCGTATGCAGAGAAAGAGGTGAAGCATAGAGATGCTTACCTAGCTTTCTGCGAACGTCTGGGAGAGGAGAAATTCAATTTACTCTCTGAAAAGGCGAAATTGGGGGCCAGGCTTTTTTTGTGGGTAGGGTGTGGGATGCATAAAGAGCTGAATGCATTCAAGGACGTTGCGAAGGGACTTGACGACTGGTGGAGGAATAATCCGCTCGAAGTTCCGCCGCGCAAGCTACTCAACAAGGACAACCGTGCGGCGGCAGATGCAGGACCCTCGGATGCTGCAACACACGCCGTGTCAGTTTCGAAGGGCGGAGCCATCAAGCTTTCCGAGTTGGCTGGAGCTGTCTTCCGACACAAAGACAATAAAAAGGGTCAGCAGGATACAGTGAAGTCTTTCGCAGAACACTACCTCGGTATGACTATCACCTTTCCCGACACCAGCAACATCCGCTATCATAGTCATGGTGACGCATGCGGAGAGCTCCTTGTTAATCAGGAGTTCTACCTCCTTCTACTCGAAGCCGTCCGCGACAAGAAGGGAACCGGAACTTTTACCAACATCGAAGAGAATGTATACCTCGGGCTTCAGGACAATCCAACAATTGCGGAGCTTTGCGCAGTCTGTTTCTATGCACAGGCAGTCACCCATCCAATCCTTCGTACTATTCGAGGACCTGAAGGAGCATCAACCAACGCACCTGACATGGGGCCAGTCTACCAGCGCCTGATCACTTTTCTTGAGAGAATTATCGAAACTCCTGATCTTCTCCTCTCGCCGGATGTATCCTACGAAACGGGAACATTTGACGGCCAGAATTGGGAGCGTCCGGAGGTGATTTACGCGATCCATCGACGCCTCCCAAATCTACCACAGGTGCGGCCTTTAACCATTGGTGCCTTCCAACGCGGGTTAGGCGGCTGGAGACGTTTCACACGCGAGTTCATACCTGGGAGCGACGTTGACAAGGCATCACCCGACGAGCGAGCACTTGCCCCGCTGCCTGTCACCAACGATGCAAATGAAGGAACTCTTGGGGGTAAACGGCGTTCCTCTCGCGTTAGACCCAACATGACAAACCACCAGTATAATGCGAGGGAGACGTACAAGGCCAACGGTACTCGGGAGTACATCTCCGAAATGGATTCACAGTCGCGGTCTAACCTGAAAAAGGCTGCTCGGAGGGTAGACGCGTCAGGACTCACTAGACAGTACAGGGAGAAGCAGGCCACGCACGATATTGGGGTTGCAGGGAAGAATAAGGTAAAGTTGGCGGCACGGATGGAGAAAGCGAGGAAGCGTGTGGACGAGATCAACTCCACAGCCGTCATATTGGATCTCGGGAAGCTGGAGGGCTTGAACGTGAAGGAGCTCGATGCTCAATTGAAGTGGCATCGAGCCAAGGGAGTTTTGAAACTCACTGTTGGAATCGGGAAGAAGAACAAGCTGGAAAAAATCAAGGAGTTGAAGAATGCGATTGATTTATACCTGGAGACTCACCCTGGGAATTCGGAGTCCTTAGACGACGTGGATATGGCTGGAGGGAGTGAGTCAGAGGGCGAGCAGTCCGAGGTAGGAGGAAGTGATGTGGAAATGGCAGTGTGGGAAGCTGATCAGAGTTCTGATGAGGAATGACACGTCCAAGTATGTTATAGATCATATATTCCAACATTTAATCACTCTACAATACAATTTGGTAGTACAACGAGACGTATAGGACGTGTTCAAGAGGCGGACCATCGACTGTCTCGAGTTTGGCGGGAGGTGTCTTAGTCAGCCATAATTTTCCCACACGCCCAGTTGCCAGTCACCAATGTCAATCCAATGTCCGATCCCTTCTCGCGTCACGCGCCCTCGGCCAAATTAAGCCATCCGAGCATTCTCGATCTTGACCGGCACACAAAACGGCCGTAGTAACTAGTACCGAAAGACACAAGCAATGCACTACCGTATGGTCCCTACTGAATCTGCTGTGTTTCGGTTTCGATTGCAACGCTCACTTTGGGTCCCAGAGAAACTGACCACTTGTCAATCACCTCGCCCTCGTCTTTCCTCCTGTCCTTTGCTGCTACTAGTGATATCCTCACACGCTTCAATCTCTCCAAAGTAACAAGTGTTTCTCTTATCGCTCTCAGTTCCCCCTGACGAGACATTAACACCGCGTCTTGTTGAATCCGTGGACTATAATTAGATCCCGGTATATCCGAAGTCCTGGTTCATACTTCCCGCCATCATATTATGCGGGACTATTGTTCCATTTATCATTTCTACTTATGATTATATGTACAATTTTCATTGTCGTCCTTATATGGTATTTTACTATAGTCTCTACATGTATATAAGCTTGTAGTTCTCTACCTGAATCTATAGTGTGCTTGAGCTTCTATGTCTCGCCTCTATCTCTCTAAACTTCTTTCTGGTAAGTAGTAGTATAGCCATGTTGTAGTCCTCTGCGCTAGGCGTCATGCCGGCTCATCACGTCTTGAGTAAATCAGTTGATATGTACCAGCTTCACACTTGCTGTGCAAGTGAGTTTGAACTCTTGAAGGTTCAGCACACAGTCCATTAGCGCTTTGATACAGTCAAGGTTTCCACTGTGACAGTAAGCCGGCTGACCGTTGGCCATAGACACCGTGTTCCCGCCAAGTCCCTTTCTATTGCGTCCACGTACAAACGTAGGCTCTCTAGAGACTGGCAAGACTTGAGCAGGTGTAGTACATCCACTGGTCCCTCGAAGACCTTCAGCTCAAGGAACATGAATTCGAGATCCTCTGAGCGGAAATCCCCCCAACACGTTGTGTGAATGCTCAACGATTCTAATTCCAACGACATCTTCCCTGTCATGTCGCAAAGATCTTTCATGTACCCAGGACACAGCGACAGACCAGGTAGGCCCTTAGTCGGCCACAGTGTAATCGAATGGAGCACATTCCCCAACCTTAACAATGCGCGACCAAACACTCTGTTCATCATGATGAATGCGCACATGTCCAGCTCCAGCATAGCGAGTTCTGTCGATGCAAGTGTCCGAGGCAACAGTAAATCTGGGTCGACCCGTGGCGTCCACGAAATATTGATGAAAATATTTGTGAAGGGGAGGGTGGGATCGAATGTGATAGATGTTCGTTCTCAATGAACACCGGTGAAAGGATTCTATTCTGAGGTGAGCCACTACTATTGCTTGTCATCCGGTTCGCGTCGAATGCCCTACAAACGTTTGCGCTGGGGTGAATTTTAACAACCTCTTGATCTGGTGCCCACCGTTGATTTACCTTGTAAACCAAATGGAGACACCCCTACTGTAGCTGGTTCTGTCGTGTTTTGTTTCAAACACGGGCAGTTGGGCTTCAGTAGAATGGCAAACTCTTCAGATTCGTCGAATCTAGATTGACCACACCTTAAATCGATCACGCAACACTGTCGTTTTCTACTGGGAGGTAAATGACTTTATTGTAGCCCCTCCTTGCCGCGCCCTGAATGTCCGTCCCGTAGCTGTCAATCTACATGCTTTTCTTTTTCTGCATACGGACGGACAGCCCTTTCATGAACCATTGCATTGGACATTCCCAACCAACTCGGTAACCTTGCCTCCTGATTTTTTCGGAATTTAGTGGTGCGAATGACCGATCTGATGCGGTTAGGAGAGTCAGTCTTTACACCGATCTTTGTGGTTGGAGGAAAGCTCCGTTTCTATGTAGCGTCACGGCAATTGCCCCTGACTTTCGGGCCTCTCAAGAAATCGGTTTTAATGGAGCCATCGATTTCGTCGACGTCCGACATACCTTCCGAATGCCTTCACTGTATCGTGACTCTGTCGTGGAAGCCTTACTTTTGCTGTCGTCAAACAGCCTTGTTTGTGTGGCCGTTCCGTTCAACATTGCCTGTTCCAAGCACCCCCCAGACTTTATCAGGCCCTTACAAAGGACAGTGACGACCTTCGATAGGAGGCACTGCGCCTTGCCTCTCTGTCCCGACATATTTGGCAGGATCTTGACAGTACGCAGGACAGGATTCAGCCAAAAGGTGACAATCATGTTATGCCTTCGTCTCTATTTATTGACAGTGGTTCAACTGAGTTACTGAACACCAAATTTGTGGCGGAGTTGTCTGCAATGGATTCCCACGCATATGACTTCAATATTAAGACTGCCCAACTTTTGAATGAACAGAAGAAGGTCCTCGATAATTTTGCGTGCACGTGGGGTGATAGAGTGAGTATTTCCATCAATCATTGGGCTCGTATTGAGCTGAGTCTAGCTCACGCCTTGGTGTCCGTTCGACCAGAATCACGGCCCAAGGCTGAGGTTTTATATCACCAAAGGAACCAAGGTTAGTTCGGACTCTCCTGATCATGAAGTGGTGGGCTGACGTTTGTAGATCATCGACGATAACCTGAAGTTTGCTCGCATTGAGGATGTTGTGTTGCCTTCGAGGGACACTGTATTCAGTTGTCGGCTGCACAAAATCGATTACGAGTGGGACGGGAAATCCCAGACGGTGTGTATATTGCCGTTCGTATACAAGGTGGCTGCTCATCGTCCGTGTTCAGGAATTTGTGCTGGAGGTCATCAAACTCTTTTTGGTCAAACAATCGGATTTTGACGGTCCTGAATCTGGTGATGAAGTCAACCACGGTCACATATTGCGTGTATTGGACGAAGAGTGAAGTAACCGGGTATCAAATACCGGAACGAATGCCTCGGGCTTGGGGCGTGGCCTATACCATTTCTCACTGTTTCATGTGATTTGTTGCCGTGATTCCTATTCCAAAATTCCTGTCGTGCGTTATTCAATCAATGAGCGATTTCTTTTTACGGCTTTTCTCCGGCCCGTTGTGAGAGATCAGTCGATTCCAAACGTCGCATCTGAATGTGAATGTCCGAACCCAATCGATTGGTGCGATCAACTGTTTCGAGTCTTACAGTTACATGTCGGTCGGGGATTCTATACTGGTTAATGAGTCTTGATTATTGCAAGACTACGTTGCATGCACTTACTATTATAATTGTGTCCTTGTTGACACTGGATGGCAACTTGCTGGCTGCCACACCAAGAGAATCTCACTCCGATGATGGTTTGGGACCACTGTCCACTTTTATCCTTGTGTCGGCAATATGTCGATGTTTTGGCACGTCCCCTTGAATCTAGCCACCCGTCCATCGTCTATTTGACTCCTTATGGGTGCCTTCAAACCTCCTGTTTCTTGTAGTACAGGACGCCTGTGTTCTGTACACACACACACACACACACACACACACACACAATACTCTTTTTAACCTCCAATCCAATGCTGATATGGGGTCCCATCACCTACGACATCCATAAGGCGTTAACTGTTCGTGGATTCCCAGCACCCTTCTCTGTATGTCCAAGCGAGGAACAATCCTACATCTCGCCCGCTTTTGTGTACACCCATTGCACAGCACTCGCTGGTCACTCTCAGCACCCTGTCTCACTGTTGATCCAAGGCCAAGCCACTTACTCCGCACTGCTCTCTCTGCAAGCTTGGCAATTTAGCAACCCTACCGCAAACATCATTCCTCCTGTTGTTATTCTGGGCTGTGATTGGTTAAGCCACTATGCTGGGAACCACCGCGGAGGCGACCGTGATGAATCTTTGAGGTTTCTTGACCGGTCTGGTGTCCTAATAGGTATGTTATCAGCCGTTCAGTTGACGAGTCACTTGGGTATTGACAATGGCGGCAGTTCAGAATGTTCGATTCTTTCAGCTGAGTGCCCCGCGCGCCTTTACAAGTCCTACCCCTAACGTTTTGTCGAGACCTCCCACATCCTCACGGGCAAATGCCTTTGGAATGAGGAATACGCCGTCCAGTGAGTATCGTATCAATCCATTTAAAGCTGACGTCCCCAAAGATCCGTCAGGAGCCTGGGTACCTTATGGGTCCCCTGCGTCTCTAAATCCTTCGTTCGGTTTGTATCCCGTTCAGTCTTCATCATCAGCTATGTCTGTTGTTAACAAACCACCTCCGAGTCTTGCTCGGTATCTTGTTCCTAATATTATTGGACACTGCAATATTTTCTCCATGTCAGTTGAGGCCCTTCACACAGAGCTTTGTGCTCACGATGTCAATATCACATCAAACAGTCTGGCGGATAGTCGACGTGTACTCTTGGAACATCTGTTTTTTGGATGGTGTTCCGCCAACATTATACAGAAACGGGCGGTGTTCAGCCCAACTGCCTGCTTTCAAGTTTCCAAAGAATTCGATTTGCCTGTCCATCAGTCGTATATCGCGCTTTCACCTGTATTATCACACTACATAGAATCTAGAGATGACGTCTTTAAAACTCTTGTGGTCTCTTTAGGGTTACCAAACGATCTTGAGCCGGAGGAAATTCGTCCTCGTCTCAACACCGAACGCAAAGAGTTGCTGTCAAAGGCGACTCATGTCGATGTTGGAGTCATCTTAACCACCCTCCATAGTCATAACAAGACAACACTTTTGTCCATGGCAGAAGCTCACGGACTTTCCGTCGAGTGTAAGACAACCAAAGAGTCTATAATCGAGGATCTCCTCGATCACCTCCGAGAAGGTGCTTGTAGTCCTCAAACCATTGCATGTTTCCCCATGGGATGTGCTTGTGCTTCTCTCATATTTGATGTTGAAGGTGGCACCCTGACGCCCGACCAAACAGAAATGACTGTCGCTATGCTCCTTCTTATGTCTCGCAAGTTGAAAACTCGCAAGCTTTTGGAGAAGTTAAACAAGAATTTGGGCTTATCATCCACAAGGCAGGTCTCCTTCAACAACTTGAGAAGATCCATTCGCAGATATGCAGTGACCCTCAGAAAGTCAAAACAAGTGAGACTTTGTGCTCCTACATGTACTCCTGACAAGAAGAGGGAGAGAGTGGTTTCTCAATGGCCAGAACGTCTTTCTGAGCAAGAGAAAGAGGAATTCATTGTTGAACATGTGACTACCATGTGATACACTTTATTGACGTGTTGTTTACACGTCTATTATTTATAGACTCTTTCACTATGACACTTGCACTCGTATGAAAGATCCTGTACTTACTCAGATGGACTCCGTAGTTAGTCAGTACTCACACCTTATCTCTATGGTTTATAACCAGGTTCAGCTTTGCACCCAATAGCGTTCAAAGCTGACTGAGCTTTCTCTCTAGATTACTTAGATAGAAAGTTAGTATGACTATGCCTACTTACTCACTCTGCTCTTTGAGCACTTATGCTTACTGATATGCAATATGTACCATATGCTATATTCTCACTTACCTATGTTCTATGACTCGTAGATAGACAAGGACTCTTGTATAAAAGCTGGAGACTTTGCATCTCAAAGCTTTAGGACAATCTACTTGATTATCACCTCTAGCAAGCATCCACAAGAACACAAGAATTCTCTTATAGTCAATATGTGAGGTTTTAGTTTCATCTCACTGTGCATTTTACTATGCTGGCTCAATATTCATGAACAGATTTGATTCAACTGTGCAGGACATGACCAACAGCACTTTCACTTGTTGCAGCTGCACCGGACTCAAACCCAGAAGGGACCTCCAAACAGTTAAATTTCGTGACATAGATTTCAATCTTCTTCTTAGACCAGACCTTGCTGCACAGAAAGTGGAGTGGGACTGAGAACACAGAGAAGCTATAGACGAGGATGACATTGACATGATTGACGTGTTTGACCCTCTTTACACCATTAACACCGTCGACGACAATGATTCGTCTGTGCCGGTCCCAGATGATTCACCTGGGGATAACAAAGGCAACTCCACTGATCCAGGTTGAGGACAATCGGCTGCCCGTTTGAAAGTCAACAGGGCATGGCTTGCACCTGGGTATGATATTCTGCAGCCAGATTACCATCAATTCGACGAGTTGAAAGACTTGCTGCTCACCAAAGAAGGCAGTGAGGTCGATGACTAGCCATCTGATTGTGACCACACCATGACACTTTGTCGAACCTGCCACAGCTTGCTTCAATGTGGTAAGGTACCCAGGCTCAGTCTCGCAAACAAAACATATCTGGGCCCAGTACCCACCAAACTTTGAGAGCTCACACCTATCGAAGAGAAGATGATCGCCCGTTGCCAAAACACAGTGTATGTCATGAAACTCAACGGCAAAGGACAGCATGCCCAGCACGCTATCAAAGGCCATGTCATTGTTTATCCACAACAGCCATCGGCTGTCGCAAATGTTCTCCCGCCGTCCATTGACAATCTGTTGAAGCCGGTTTGCATCATCTTTGTAGGCTCAAAGCCACCGACTGCGGAGTGGTTGAAAACAAAGGCCAGGCCCCTTTTGATTAGACCAGCCAAGGTTTGAGCAGCCCTCTTATGGCTAGTCAAACACAACAGTCTATACAAAGACGTGAAGGTGAACACTGCTTTCTTAGACTCTCTGCCAGATGAGTACACACTTACGGTTCATATTGAGCACGTAGTCTCAGGAAGACAGAGTGATCCCTATAGTTCTGGCTATGACCCTTGTATGTTTGACACGAAGAGAAGTCCGGACAATGAAATCGATTACCACTGAGTGGTCATGACTGATGTCGAAGCTTGTGCCACATCCAATGCACTCAAAGGTGCAGCTGTTCCGCACTTGAAGAATAAGAATGGTGGCTTTCTCGAGGTCCCTCACGACAGAGGAGCTGCCAACAAATTCAACAATCCGGATCTATATCCTTTCATGTACCCCAGCCTCTTTCCTCACGGTGTTGGCAGACTGGATGATCATTTGCGACCTGTTCATCTTGGTGTCAAGACACATTTGAAGCACCTGTTTTCTCTAGCAGATAACCGCTTTCAGGAACATTACTCATTTTTATTCGCTGCATTCAATATGCTACAGAGGCATGAAATGCTTAGAAAGACAAGTGCACTGATGAAGCGCTCATCCTTCAGACGACACTCTGAATCATGGGTGGACGTGGATCCTGCGACTGTTCACATAGTGTCAGACAAATCGCGCATGGTGACAGTTTCACTGCCAACAACGAGCAGGAAAAAAAGGTCCTTTCGTTAATGAACGACATCAAAGTCGTCACCTCGAGCGTCTACGGCTCTGCTTCTTCTCGGTTGAACATGAGAAACCAGATTCGGTCGATGATCATGTCCTATGGGCTCCCGACCTTTTACGTGACAATCAACCCAGCTGATGTTTTTCACCCTTTGGTTGGTGTTCTCACCAGTACAGATCTTGATGTAGACGAGATGCTCAGCAAAAAGTTTGTCTTCGAGTTGTCTTCTACAAAGAAGACGTATCAAGGCTATGCGATTGCAAAGAATCCCTTTCTTGGTGCTCGTTTTTTCCATGTCATGATGAAATCATTCTTCAAGGGTCTACTGGGATTCGATGGAAAGAAATCTGGAGGAACTGGCATCTTGGGGGTGCCCAAGGGATACTACGGCTTTGTGGAAGCCCAGGGCAGAGGGACCCTGCATTGTCATATGCTTATTTGGTTGGAAGGGGTGCTCAGCCCAGATGCTATGAAGGAAAGGTTGAGCAACGATACCGATTTCAAGTGTCGACTGTTTACGTACCTCGCGATGGAAGCTGTGTGGAGGTTTGACTACAATTGAAAGAAACGAGATGCAATTGAAAGTTGGTCAAATGAGTCTGGCCATACTGATGGTACAGTTGAAGACGCTTCCACTCACACCAGGCCTGCTGTCAACGACGGTCGTGGTTCTAGGGAAGCTGCTCTCTTGACTTCAACCCCTCAGCTTCGGAGCCTTCACCACACGTCGTCGTTCCTCCTTCCCCTGATATATCGAACATCCAAGACATCATGGCGAACATCATTAGAAAGTATTCTCTGAATTCGGAGCAGAGACGTGCTTTCCAGATAATTGCCAACCACTCTCTGGACCCACAGGCTCATCCTCTTTGAATGTTTCGGGCAAATCGACGGTCATCAAAGCTTTCACCAAATTTCTGGAGACTCGAGGACAACTGCAAAGGCTGCGACTGGCGTCATATACAGGTGGAGCCGCTCGAAACGTCCGTGGGATGACACTTCACTCGGCATTGTTGTTGGCGGTCCTTGGTAAACAGGGTTCTAGCAGTAAGACCAAGGATCGTCTCGCGACATTATGGCAGGGCATCGATTATTTGGTTGTCGACGAGGTTTCAATGCTGGGCTGTTCCATGATGGCAGATATCAGCGATGCTCCCTGTATCGCTTGGGGCGAGAATGGACCTTTTGGAGGGATCAGTATCATTTTTGCAGGTGAGTCACCATACATCATTGTGTGGTGGAGGCCTTATTCTGTGACAGAAGATTTCGCTCAGTTAGCGCCAGTGGGGGATGTAAGACTGTTTCAATGACTTACCAGTTTGAAGAGCTTCGTGACACAGGCCCAGCAGCAAAAGGCACTGGGGAAGTTGTTGTGGTATTCTGTCGATACTGTTGTTCTCCTCACGGAGATCTGCTGCAGTAAAGATCCGAGGTTGACAGACCTACTCTCGCGTATTAGGGACAGCAGAGGTTCCTATCAGGACTTCCAGGTGCTTTGCTCGCGCTTAGTCTCCAAGGTCAAACCCATTTGGGACAAGGATTGGGAGAAAGCCCAGGTGATCGTCTATGACAACACCGTTAAGGACACTCTCAACGTGGATGCCACCTATGCCTTTGCTGAAGCGACAGGGAGGCAAGTTCACTGGTACTACAGCACAGATTCCATTCATGGTAGGATCATTGAAGATGAGGCCATCCTCAAGTTGCTGCAAACCAAAACCAGTTGAGAAACCAATTACCTCATGGGCAAGGTTCCCCTTGTTATTGGCATGCCGGTGATGGTCACCAACAATTTTGATGTTGAAGGAGGAGTTGTTAATGGGACGATGGGTACCCTCAAGAAGATTCGGTACACAGTCGACTCTGTGGGCCATTGCCATGCCTTGTCATGTGTTATTCAATGCAACGACGTGAAGTACAATGCCCCACTGACTGGCTTGGATCAGGACGAGGTCATCGCACTAGAACAGACAGTTTACTTTTTGGTCTTCTATCCTATCAGTCACTGGCAACTCCCCGTCCAACCGGCATTTGCCATTACCGCACACAAGTCTCAGGGTAGAGGGATGGATCGTGTCATCGTCAATCTTGCGAGCTGTGTGGGTACCGAGTCTGCATATGTCATGCTGTCCAGGGCCATGTCTCTCGATGATCTCCTCGTGCTTCGGCCTTTTGACATCTCACAGATTACTTGTAGGCCTTCTGAAGAGAGAAGGACGGAAGGCAGAAGACAGGAGGTTTTGCAAACGCGGACTGTGATCGCACACCCTCTATTTGACTCGGAGAAGGAGGTCACACAGTCAGCGATCGACGTGTTGCTTCACGAGCTCAATCGAAAGGCCAGCCCACAGGAACCTCAGTTCTCGGTAGAAGCGAACAAAGCTGTTGTTCAGGAAGACGGAAACATCCTCAGTTCAATCAGCTATCTTCACCAGATTGAGGCGACCATTGATAGGTTTCCAAAGCCGAGAGATGTACAGCCAGGAAGTGGTTCACAAAGGGGCAAGCAGAAAGACGGTGCAGCGACTGTAGACTACCCTGTCAAGGTGATACTCCCTCTGGTTTTGAGTTTTGTTCCCGATTATACCAACAGCTGACTTAGAAGAGGGCAATGACCAAACAGGCTGGAAAATGCACCTCTTCTGGAAACGTATAAAGAGGTCAAGCTATCTCAGCTTCTTTACCCACCTCATCCACAGCTTATCGTCCGCAATGACCTCTCACCACAAATACCTTCCTACTTTTATCGACACTGCCGGTCTTCGTGCTCGTGCTGGCCCCGATGGCATCTATAAGCACCTCATTGGCATGATCAACGGCATGGGCAAGGGAGCTATGTGTTCTGTAGAAGTCGGCAAAGACTTTCACAGGCGTCAAGAAGGCAAAAGTCAGCATTACGGATTCGTCAACAACACAAACCGCGTTTTCAGTGCAAACATCTTTGGGGAGGTTGTTGGTGCCACTCACGGCACACTTCTAGGCGCCAGTGGGACCCATTATTGGGGAAAGGATCCCGATAACGTCAGTGACCAAGTGTCACGAAGTGCTGAGCGTCTATCGGAGACGGCGAAGGCAGAGAGCGGTGGTAGCAAGCTAGGAGAGGAGCAGCGGGCTCGACTCAGGCAGAGATAAGGCAGAACTGGTCCCAACGACAAGTTAGATCTATTGTAGAGAAGGAAAGCGAAGGAGACTGTACTACTCACCTGGTCCCAACGACAAGAGGTCAAGATGAGGAACCAGGTGAAGACTAGCTAGTTTATATACCTATCCTACAGTCAGAGCTGGAGGCGGAGTGGCTACCTACGAGTCGTGTATGAGTAAGTATGAGTCAAGGATGAATAAGGAATGAGTCGGTATGAGATAATGGGATGGCTGCGCGATGTGGGTTAAGGCTGCGCGATGGTGGGTTAAGAAAGGGAATCGTGAGAAATAAGGATGTATAGTAAGTGACCGTGAGGAAAGGACATGTGATAATCATGTGAGCAAATGGTGGAGGGAAAAGTGGCGTCTTCATGACACCAAGCCAAAGTGTGAGATACTTCGCTGATTACCGTCAACTCCGCGGATAATCCCCATAACGGATTCGTCAAAAGTCAAGCATCAGCTCGTCCTCGGTACACCTAGTTTCGCCATGCCAGAAGTCGACAACTTGTTTCACGATCAAATCATAACCATCTCCAACATTCGCAACGCCGACATGAACACAGAGGACGGAGTCAGTATTGTCGTTATCACTTGTGCTTCTCTGCTTATATCTGGTCCATACGCACCCTGTCAGTGCCAAGGAGGCCATCAAGTGTTCCGCTGGTGACTGAGGCCCCGATCTGTTGGTATTAACTATGGGCCAGATTTACACGGTAACACATCAACTACTTGTCTGCTTTTACGGTGCTCATGTTTACCTAGACCTCTCGTGAAGAGGGCAAGGGGAAGGGCAAGGACAATAGTCCCAAGCACGTCATGAAGAAAAGGAAGGCTGGCCAGCCAGATAGGCCTGAAGAAGCTTTGCCTGTCCCTCAACAGGGACCTGATTTGAGTCGTCCTCTCAAAGATTCTCAATTGCCTCCCGGTTTGTCAGCATACATTTTATGATTGCTTGTGTAAGGACTGACTGAGTATCCGTTGTAGCGTCTGCCATACGTGTTGGGGCAGAGTACCCTCCCAATGTCTTTCCCGATTACGGTGGTCCTGGGTTTCACCAACGCCTTGCCAAGGCAAAGCAACCAAATGTACGAGATGAGGGAGGAGCCTTAATTCCCATCTGGCAGTTTTATGATAGACTCCGGGTTGGGACATTGGTGATGGCTAATGTGATTGTGATGGTGTGGGTCATACAAAACAAAGGCAGCACCATTCAGAAGGCATGTTTGGACCTTGCTTTTTTGAGATTTGTCCTCAAGCTGACACACTGCAGATTTACCATCTTACTGTGCGGTCTATTTGATTTGTGGCGCGCTCCGATATATCCATCACAAAACCAGTGGCCGCCTTGAATCCTGTGAATATGTCCGCCCCCGATGCAAGTGCCGTCATTCATGACAACGCGTCGGCTGCCCTGCAGTCCCTCGTCATCCCAGGTTTCACTGGGGGCAAAGAGAAGCCCGATAATTTGAGCGACGTTGCATGTCCTTCTGTGATGTCTGATACAGCTCATCCTCCCTCTTCGCCGGTGATCTCCGCTTCTATGATGACTTCTAGTCCTCTCCACCCTGCCTCTCCCCCTGAGTCTGTTGCTGGGTCATCTACTGGTCCTGGTACCATTGCTGGCCGCAGTGACGGGATATCCCAGGACTTTGACATGTTGGAAGACATTGCCATGTTAACCGACCTCGACGATGAGGACCTGCAGGTTTCTGGAAACAACTGTCCCAAGAAAAAGACAAGAACGAGATGCGGCTGAATGTAAGTCCCACATTCATGCCCTCGAGTGGGTGAAAATCCATCATGAGCAATTCTCAACAGTTATACCCGTGTTTTCGTTTCCACATCCTTTCCCTCTTGAAATAGATGACTCTTCAACCTCCTTCCCGTTACAGTTATGAGTGCCCCTTTCTCAGCGCTGCTCTTCAGAATATCCTTCGTGACTCATTTTGACTACTTCTATTTCGCCACGCCTAAAAGTGACCGAATTCAGCTTGAAGGAAGTTAATTTCCTCCCTTGAGTCATAGCAAAGATCTTGGAGACATGTACAGTCTGTCTGACAACTGTTAATTCCTTGAGTCTGCAGAAAGACGCATCCACCTCCATCAGTATGGAGACCAGCGGATCTGTTGTGTCCTTGGAACCTATGGACACCGACAGAGGCGCTGAACAAAAGCTGCTGGAGTGGGGAGAGCACCAGAACTGAATGTTGTTCTAAAAGCTGACAAATTCTCGGAACTTCAACTCCTTGTACAACACATGACAAGCCACTGGGGAGAGACGCATCTTCAGACAAATGCAGAAAGCGAGCTCGCTCATCGGCAAATGAGAGAAGATTAACATAACATCCATATCTCCATCGGTAGGGAATTGGATCTAAACTTGCGACGGTCAGTCGTGTAATCCGTGGTACGACAGGCAACACACATGTCAAGCCCTCGGCCTTTTGGATTAAAGGTAACCAGGGGGCCGGTGTCCAGCGGTAGAGGCATTGCTGGAAAAAGACTGGGCGGGGATGTTGCTGTAAAACACTTACCGAGTGTAGGCTTTTCTAATGAATGTAAAGGAGTAAGCTGATTGTCGGTCGACAATCCATTCAAACAATCATAACGAATAAGATGATAATGATAAAAACCTTTTTATTCTCAATGTCTACAAAAGTGCCAAAAAAAAAAACTATGCTCAGCGGTCGAGACAGCATGCAAACCGCCGAAACGCGCCACCCCTAGATCTAATCCGTGTCGGCAATAGTGTTTAGGAACTGAGCAGTGATAAGTTGGTTTTTGTCTGAGGTTCGTCTCAGAGAGTGCTGCATTTGCATTGCCTTGTACCAGCGCAACGCGGTCATGATGTTGAACTTTGACAGACACTCTGACGCTCAATTCTGAAACCATTTTTCACAGTCACGAGACCAGAAGTCAAGATTGAGACCCCCTGCTTCGAAATGACCCGGTCGTGGCCACCAAGACATATGTGCTGCTTAAGACATGGCATGAGAGTGCTATGGGATGATTGTTATGCATGTGCGGCGATCAGCAGAGAAGCAAGACATTCACACCTTTCTCAACGATGTAAACATCACATATCAAATTGATCTCCTCGTCGGCAAGCTCATTGTCCCAGTAGCCACCTTTGGGTGTGTCGATAAAACATTGACCTTGTCGATAGACAAGGTCGGGGTTTGGTCCATGTACAACATCTGCATCTGCGACCACTCATAATGGCAGCATGTCTTCTGGGAGACCGAAAGAAACGGTCGCGTGCTGCCTCACAAACGCGCAGATCATGGACATCCACCTTGTAATCTGAGCGGCGGAAGCCCAAGATGCATTTCTTTGGTCGACTCGATCCCGATCCCGTGTTTCTGTTCGTCTCGCGGGCGTTCGGCCTTCTGCCTTGTCGAAGGGTGCAAAACCGGATACTGTGGTCAATGAGTGATTCTGCCACTTCTGGAATGTTAGACCCCCAGTTGCAACAAACTACCTGTACGACGGACACCGGGTCTTTGATCAGGAGGTGGTAAGTTGCATGCATGAAACTATCTTTCGGTGTGAGCATGTACCACGACTCTTGGTTTACTTCAACCTTCCGGACAGAGAACTCCCAAGAACCCTGATCATGGATGAAGTTGGTGGGATCTGCTAAGTCCAGTGACGGGATGCTGTGGGGCGAGTTGGGGGTGCTTCAAGAAATGAGGTACAAATGCCGCTTGAACTGATCCTGGACCATCGTTGAAGGCGGCTTTTCCTTGAACAGGTCGTTGGAAGTGTTTTCAGACCATTTTCCGTTTCCCAGTAGTTTGCATGCTGTACCCCAGTCTGTTTGCTCGCTATTGGTCACCAAATCCATTGTTTCGCCGGTGTATTCATACCGTTCGTACGCCACGGTTGCCACTGACATCTCAAGGTCTTTGACTCGATAGAAAGAGTTGCAATCCTGTGCCAAGAACAGGACACTTGGACCATTCACGGATTCCTGCAATTGACTAGGTCCTCCCCGGTCCGGGCCTACGAGTTCTCCTTCCTCTATTTCTCTGTCCTCCAAGCCTGTAGCTTTGGTCCCTTGCTCTGTGACTGGTTGAGCTGATGGATTCGGTGCAGTGGGTTTCGAGGCAATCAGCATTCGTGCTGCTGCAGATATCAACGTAGGTCACTGTGATTCCAATGCTTGTCTTGGGAACTTCAGGAAGATCGTCATCCAGGTCCATCTCGTTTTCATCTTTGTCTCCAAACTCTGTGCATAAGTCCCAGCAGTTAGACCAGCCGTCGAATCTCTTCTGGTCTTGTCCATAACAGAACCAATAATCCGTATGTTGCTTGCAGGTTAGAAGAGTGCAAACTTGCAGTGATCCTTGTAGCTCCCATTACCACATTGATGCGCCCTTCATTCCTGGACATTGTTTCAGGGCAGCTGCTTTCTCTCGATTGAGACGGGTCTGGCGCTGTTTAGACAATTCTTGACGGCGGCTAGGCAATTTGTCCCTTCTCATGAAGAATTCTGACGGTGTTTCCGCCGGTAACTGTCCTGAGTTTGTCTCAACCTGCACACCGGCGCATCTGAGTACAACAAGCTTACTGGCTGAAGGTACCATCTTGTCAAAATAGAGGGCCTCATCCTGCTGTATCACCCATGCACAGTCGACAGAGCCTTGCTGCAATGATTTCTCATCCACAAGAATTGAATGCAGATAGTTAGTGGGAACATTCTCATGGGGCCCCCAATATATCAACACCGCTACGTTGAGAGAGCGATAAAGCGAGACGAGACCTCGAATGTGGGTCTGTTTTTAGGGAGACTGGCATCAAGGATATTACCTACACGTCATACCATCTTACTAACCAAATGCGCTCTTTCGAACGAGGAGAGCCATTCTGGATGAATGTGGCTTTTCTTAACCATGTCCTCTCGCCATGTAAAGTCAGGAGCTATTCGTTTCCGTTGTTCTAGACATGCCAGGGCGAGGGTACTGGTTGCTATGAGGGGTAAAAACGCTTCTTGGGAGGCCGCCGCTGCACGTTGCAGCGATTTGGCTGTGTCATGCGGTCTCTTGTAGCTGTAATGTGCGGGGTAACTCCACATGGAGAAATTTCCCGACAACACCACTTCTCTGGGGTCCGCAGCCTCGATTGTAAACCGATCTCGAGCATGCCCCAATCTTTGGCTATCTGTATTGCCAATCACCATTGATGATTCTGGTCTCTAAACATAGGAAACTGGTCATCCGGATAGTCCAAACAGTTCAGCAGCTCGTCTTTGAACACGTTTCACTGTGGTACGAGGGGTAGGAATGGATGTGCTGGATCCAATTGAATTCATTGTAATGTGATGTTCCTTCGTGCTCAGAGAAATGCAGGTGATTTTGGCTTGGGACTTCAGAGGGCATAAGACATGTCCTGTCTGTCGTGGTGTAAAGATCTTTGCTGACTTTAAGATTTGGACCGGTGGTTGTGGTCACTGCGTCGAATCTGACACCCTCTTGGGTAGACTTCTAAGAGACGCGTGGTGTCAGTAAACAAGGTTTGATGCATCCAACGATAGTCGTACTCTGTACGACTCGGTTGATGCTATTCCACAAATGTCATGAAGCTCGGTGTTTCGAAGGTCAATTTTCTCTGGCAGGTGAATCATTATGTGTTTGATACTGTTGGGGATTGACAATATTCAAGAAAGTCGCAATTATTCTTAGTGATTCGCAAGCGGTCCACCCGGTATTACAGCGAACCTGCAATATTGAGGTGGAAACACAGACGTGGTGTTGGCAAGGAGAACAGAGATGTTGTTGCGTCACGTGTCATAAGGCGCCCATACCTCGATCTCAATAAGCACTGCAGGGTCAAAGTCAGATGAGGTTCATCACAGTCACCTGTGACTACTCGTCTTTGTTTTCCCCGACTACAACTATGATGATACTGTACTTTGCGAATGGTTGTGCCAGGATAGCCATGTTCGCCCTGACAATCTGCATTGGGGCGCAACAGTCTGCCATCCTTTACATTCACACTTGTACCTGAGTCTCATACATACAGGGTCCTCCTCCGTCACCCAATCATAGACAGTCATCATTGCAAGAGAGATGACTCGCATTCGTCTCATATCTCCTTGACACACCTCACCTACATGGATAAGATCCCTGTGTGTCCAGAGTGTCCAGTGGTAAAAGGTTCTGTGCAAGGCTATCGTTTTGCTTTTAGCTACCCAAGGCTGCGATGACCTTATCCGTTCAGGTGGGCCATAGAAGGTTGTTTGTCCTTGCATTTCAACACACTATCATGAAGAGCCCAGAGCGATCACGCTGATTGAAACTTTTTTTTTTTTTTTTGCTTTTTAACGGATGAACTGTGTCTAGGTGGATCGCTCCCAGTCTCTCTTTACTTCAACATGGACCTGAATGACTTTACGATGGATATATGGTCTTCAATCTTGAACATGATGGACACAGATGATGCTCGCCGATTTCTATGAGTCTCTGTTTTAGGCAACCGCTTAGCAGCACTTCGAGCTTATCGGACTTTTGAGGCATTCTCTACTCCGCAAGTGGAGGCCTTGTTTAGGTTTTTTGAAAGGGAGTCTACCCATTGTTTGGTTGGCGGCAAGGACATGAAGGATGCGGTTGTTTCCATCTGCCTCGGAATCCCAGATTCATTCATCCCACACAAACACTTCTACCCCACTTTCGATTATGAGGCATTGTTGCCTCTCCTCGTATCCTTCAAAAACATTTGTGTCTTTTGTTTGAACCAAATTCGGTTCCCCGTCGAGCAAGCACTAGGCATGCTGGTCTGCTGGCCCTGCATCGAGCAGACTTCACTGGTGTAAGTGATCTACGTCTGTGCAACTTGGTTGGCGCTAATTTCCCCGAAGTAATGTGGTCAATTATGTTGTGATTACGGGCTTGTGTTTCCCTGAAAATTTCGATGCTGGAAATCCTATCCCCAAAAGGGTTGTCATTTCAGGAAACATGGAGAGCATGGGCGGAAGCTGTTGCTTGACCTGTCTGGCCAATTTCCTTGACCAGCGACCTGTTCATGGCCTTGAAATGGATGGAGTGTCATTCGAGGGGCTCCTCCTGTTTTTGCACACACGACATCGACGCCTGCCCGACATACATGACCTAGTTGTCCTCCCACTAACTTCACTGTACGTTATTGGCTCCACTGGCGGTCCGGTCTTCGGAAAGGACAAACTGTCAAGGCAGTTTCCTGACCTTGTCACGTTCGGTTCTTACCAGGATGCAGCACGTTTCTTGGTGGAAGACAGTGCACTTGTCCTTTATCTCGTGGGCGATGTCCAGGTTATGAGGGAGGTAACATTGTATGATTGGTACTTCTTGCAGGTTGTCACTCTGGCCGTTTCAGGGAAAGAGGGAGCGGTTCATCTGGGGGATTTATCTCACAGTGTGCGAGGTCTCCGTTATTCTAACCTCACGAGCCTGTCAATTGATAATTTCCGCGTCTGCAACTGGAACCTGATGTTTGGAAGTGTCTTCCCGGTTCTACAAGACCTCTTTGTATGGACCTGTCAAGCTCTATCAGTTGAGGTGAGATCGTGCCATGGAAAAACAACACATATTTTGTCTAAATCTCTTTTTCAGGCTTTTGACCTCCATCGGAGAGCGCAGCTTTGGAGTCTTCCTCGCATCACGTCGTTCTATTTCTTTGCTGTGGGTCCTGAACTCGGTGGTCCTTGTAGCGAGGATCGTTTCTTTGACCTGCTGCTACAATGGGGAATCGACTCCAACTAACCGACTGTCCCTGAATTCAGGTTAAACGAGTATTATGTATGGAAAGCCCGACAAGGAAATGGGTGTGGAGAAGAATGTATCTGGACCAGGCGCGTCGCAAAAAAAAGTATCTCCGGAAATGTATCAGTAGTCAATTAGACAACCAATCAAAGTACAAAGAGAGGCTGTGTTAAATTGAGCCGTCTTCTGAAACTGTATAGGAGCTGGTGGTCTTACTTCAACCTCACTTTCTACCATCTCTGTCAACATGTTTGATAAACCGTCTACCACTCCTTCCACGGACGCCAGTATGGAAAAAGATGGCAGCTGTTCAAAGCCTCCAGATGAACCACTTTTGACCCTGTCAACTCGGCGTTTCGTACTGTTCCCAATACAGTATCCTCATGTGAGTGCGTTCTCAACGGCCATTGCAAACCAACTGAACCACTCTCAGATCTGGAAAATGTACAAGAAGGTAGAGTCCTCCTTCTGGACAGCTGACGCTATCGAACTCCCTGCAGATGGACCTGATTGGGAGAATGGGCCGTGTGGAGGTGAATGGGAACTTATCGCCAAATCTCTTACAGTATTTGCTTCATCAGACAAAATAGTATCTCAGACCATGGTGCGGCAGATGTTGGTGGAGGTCCAAGCGGCAGAGGCAAGGTGCTTTTATGGGTTTCAGAACATGGCTGCAAACATACATGCAGAAACATGCCACCGCCTTATCGGCGGGTATATGAAGGGCCTGGGGGAGCAAGAAAATCTGCTCTGTTTGCAGAAGTTCATTTGGGGAGAGCCTGGTAGCTCTGGCGGTGGTGAAAGCAATCTTTTTCTCCGGGTGATTCGCGTACATCAAGTTGATGAAGAGTCGGGAAATGGTGCCAGGGCTCACGAGGGCGACTGAGTTGATCGCTGAGGAGGGGTCTCTGCACATGGAATTTGCGATCCTCCTTTTGTCTATGATAAATTCCGTTCCTCACAATTAACATGTAAACAACATCGTGCGGGAAGCAGTCACTCTCAAGAGTACTTTGGTGGAAGGTGAGTTGCAACTTTGTTCACCTCGTTTTTTCCCCATTCTCATGCTGACCGTTCGAATCAGGCATCATGCCTCCTAAAATATCCGGCGTCCGTCGCTCTTCCATGTTGCAATATCTCGAATTTGTGGGCAATCGATTACTTGTGCACCTGGGTTGTGATCCCACGTTCAACGCAGTGAACCCTTTGGCATTTATGGATACCTCGACAGTACACCAGCTACCACAGCCCGTTCACAGCATTTACAAGGACGGCATGGATTCTTGGATCACGCCGAAGGCACTACCTGGCACTTGTTTGTAAGTGAAAAAGTACTTCTACGGTGTTTTGTTCTCAAATATTTCCCGGATGTTCAGCATGACGTCGAACGACTTTTGACCATGTGTACACGACCCCCGCGATGCCGCCCTCGCCCCCTTCTTTACAGCTTTCCACATCTCATTGTCGCAGATATTTTCAAATATATCATGTTTATATATAAGGTGGCGCCCTATGCAGACGATTTGCTGTCAAATCATTGGATTGCCCTCGCAATGCCCAAAGCAATTCAGACTCCCTCTTTTCCGCAAAAAAGTAAAGATCAGACAGATCTATGGACCTTCTTGCGGATCCAACGAAAGGAACCTTCTGTGACATCTTTGTTGCAACTGAGCGCGGCAAAGACCTTGCCAGCGCCCCCCCCTCGTAAATGCTTGATGACTAAACACTTTCAACCTTCCTCTGGGGAGGAAAAGGAGTCCTCAAACAACAATAGTTGGGAAGAGGATGACACTTTGCTGGCCCAATTCGATATGTATGTTTCTTGGCTTGCAGATTGTATGTACCACTTACTTCATTTGAATGGTGCAGGGATCCTAGGTTCGGGCCTTGCATCGGAATCACCAGGTTATACCAGTGGAGGAGGGCAGATGAAATGAAACTGAACCCGCCCCTCGAGGTAAATCCGCGGTTAAACACGGCTGAACGTGACATCTCCACAGGTCTTAAGACTGGTTACTGATGACAAGGTAAAAGAGAGGACTCATGAGATGTGGCCTGATCTGGAATACTCGTTTGGTCACCTATCTTATACTTCACGCCCGAGGCCTAACAGGAATCCTTGATGCGTGTATTTGTCTTGTGTTATTGCGTGCAAGAATATAGGACTTCCTGACTGTTTTACGTTGAGTGGCCTATCCCCCCATCTCCACCGAATAGCGTCAGGGAACACGGTGTTTGAAATCAGAGTTCTTGACCCCTGATCAGACACCAACTTCACCAGTTGTCTCTCCGCCGCAGATTGCATGGATGAGGATGGGATACGTCAAGCTGTCATTCCCCTATGCAACAACCTGTGGTCTATACTCCTCAAGCACGGTGTCCTCAACCTGTAGTACCTTCTTTCTCCTCATTCAGCGATGGTATGTATTTTAAGTTGGCAAAGTTCAATGGTGCTGACAGGCATTCGACAGCTACTGGTGCGCCGCAATAACTTTGCGCTTCCAAGGGAAATTCTTTCCAGAGTTTTGCGGATGGCAGGTCATACTACCATCTACGCCTCACTCTTCGTCAATAGTACCTGGTACGCTGTGGTGTACAGGGTTCTCCACGCTCATACTGTATGGTGCTCTCAGCCCAAGTACGATGTGCAGGTGCCCTCTTGGGTGACCTACGAAAAGTGTTGAAATGGATCATTATCTTGTCACCCTGCTTCCCTGCCATTCCTTGTTCAGCCTGATACTATCCATTGCGCTCCCAGGAGCGTTGTCATTGTGCGGCTTCATGCGACTTGTCTCCCTCCTGGCTGGGACACCTTCGATGTCCACAGGGTGATCCCAATTCTCCGGACCTTCACTTGCCTTACCCACCTGTCCATCGCGAACATCTTGATACCTCTACAGGGAATTTGGACAGTTTTAAGTGCTACACTGTGCCTAATGTTCCTTCATCTCGCGCCACTGTGCTGTGACCAGTATGAGGAGCCAACTCACACACTCTCTTCCCCACCTTCTTTGCACTGTCTTTCCCTTGTGCTTTTGGGGCATGCCACTCTGTCAAGAAATCTTCTTCTCAACCGTCGAGTCTTGACAGAATTGGTCAACCTTCCAACTATAGAGAGGCTGTCGCTAGATTGGGACTCATTTTGCTATTTGTGGCAGGCCAGGTTCACAATGGGATCGACAAGTCAGTACCCCCAATCAGTGTCTTCCATGCACAGCTTCCCCTCCTTCGCTGTACCGCTTTGACCTCGTTCTCAATGGCTGGTTCATTTACGATGACCATATAGTCCCCCATATTCCTCATTGTGCACCACAGAGGGTGATGGTGTTGTTGAGTGAGAATCGGCAAACGCTCAAAACGATCACCCTTGGACTGCTCCAGTCCCTTGACGCCATTTCGTCTATCACAAAGCAATATCCATTACATTCACTCAAAGAGTGCGAGGGGCCCCCTAAGTTATTGCAGGGCTTTACCACGGAAAATCGTAGATGGACATCCCTTGTGCTACACAAGGAATACAGTCTGCTTCTGAAACCAATAAACAATACCAGTGGCCAGGACCTGACTCGTCTTACCATTCATCTGGATTTGCCCCGTTTGCCAGAGCTGCTTTCGTTTAGCAAATCACTGAAGCACCTGTTCCTCGGACTTGGCGATGTGACCAAGATAGTGCATGGTGATCACCCTATTCCACTCGTGCTGTTGCTGAAACATTTTTGCGGGACGTCTTGAGCCACGTTAAGATTTCAACGTCTGTCCTCACATGAATGGAGACTTTCGAAGTTGTCGTTGACCGCAAGCTTGCCGTACAAACGTGCGTTGAATCCGTGGAAGACCTTTCCAAGGCCTGTATCTTTCTGAGTTTGGCTTGCTTTGAATGGCAAGACTTAGCTGCTAGAGATTGGAGGTGTGCCGGATGGACCCATTTCAAAACGGGTGATGTATTTATGGGGTGGAAAAAGTTGTGTACGGAGGAGCGGAATGAAAACTTGGGTAGACGGATGTGTCCTTACCTGTACATGTGACACGGCTCTCTCTCTCTCTCTCTCCGAGGGGTGAGTTTGGCATAATAGCACCAGAGTAGTCCAGAAGGTACAGGAAATTCACGTTTCTATTTCTCGCCAGAAGCTGTGTAAACACTCCTATGGTGCAGAAATCCAGTTCTTGACGGGTGTGCACGAGGTCAAACATGTCACTCTGTTTGTAGGCCCGTTCATGGGTCCTCCATCGTGGTTACAGTCAGGGCACCAATGGCAAAGAAGCGGTTCACTGTTTTTGCCTCTGGCTGTCGATGACAGCAATCAGCCACGAAGATCTTGGTATCAAAGTGCAAGAAGCTGTGCGCCGACAGCTCCTGTTGTTTATTATCAGAAAGTAACGAGCTTTCCCTGACTTCTGCTCTGTCAGCGAACATCAATTGATTCAAATACAGCGACAAGATGAGCCCCATTCTCTGGACAACATGCTAGGCTCCCTTTCGTTGGATACATGGGACGAGATACTGCTGCTTGTGATGTGAATGGACCAACAGATGCCATGGGGTGTCACTAGGAGGTTACTACACGACTGGAAAAAGTTACTAAAGGTTAACATTGGGTGCGTCCGGTACATTCGCCAATGGAGTTCCCCGACTGACTCCAACATCTCACCAGATATTCTTTCGTGGATCCCACTGCCCCAAATGTTCTGACACAACTGCCTTCACTCACATTGCAATCTGTTTGGCACCTCTCCCTGATTGCGTCTCCCATATGGTCCATACAAAGCACTAGTCTTGTCGACGCTCTTCTGGAAGCCTCGCTGGAGTTCCTCAAAGTCGACTTGACCAGCTTCCACGCAATCTGCAACTCATACAAATTCATTATGGATCCCAACAATTCTCCTTCGTCATCCCTAACCCACTCACTTCGCTCCCTAATCATAATCAACAACACAAAACAGTGAAAGCTCAACAACATCAACTACTCTAACATGCTCCATTTCTGTGGGCACGCTCCCGACATGACCATATTGGAGTGTCTGGCAGGGAGATTCTCCTTGTCATTCCACAAGTCTCCCGATGATAGTTCCATTGCCTTTGAAGGAGTCCCCCGATCCCTCCAGGAGTTGCTCGGAAACTGGCATGCGATGCCCTCACCATCAAAGATCAAACACGTCTTGTTACGTGGCAACAGAGATGCCTTTCTGACCGCCGTAGGTGCATACTGGCTGGATACTTCTTGGCCTAACATGCATTTGACAGCTCTGAGCATACTGATGAGCCGGCATGACGCCTAGCGCAGAGGACTACAACATAGCTATACTACTACTTACCAGAGAGGAGTTAGAGAGATAGAGGCGAGACGTAGAAGCTCAAGCACACTGTCGATTCATGTAGAGAACTACGAGCTTATATACATGTAGAAACTATAGTGAATACCATATAAGGACGACAATGAAAATTGTACATATGATCATAAGTAGAAATGATAAATGGAACAATAGTCCCGCATAATATGATGGCGGGAAGTATGAACCGGGACTTCAGATATACCGGGATCTAATTATAGTCCACGGATTCAACACATACTATCAATATCTATGCGGAGCTTGTCGGTAGAATATGCTGAGCTGCTAGGAAACTGGTTCCCTCGGCTGAGGAGACTGCAGCTGGTGATCAATGAAAACGTTGAGGGATCGGAATTGGTACGTCACCGTCATACAATCGCGTCACAACAACACTGAATCAATTTGCCAGACTGATGTCAGTGCGTTCATCAAGATGCAGCTGTTATCTCTCCCACAACTCAGGATCTACTACATCTTCTTCAAGGAATCCAATAAAGTATGGTCCCCGAAAGAAATGAAGAGATTCTTTGGTACCATTGGGTTGAATAATTCACCGGTGCGAAAATTTCGTTTCAAGCGTAGTAGGATTTGGGAGAGGACTGGCCGAAAGTCGACTTGGGTCAAACACCTCGCAAGGGAGTGGAGATTATTTCATTATACCTCCTGTATTTTTCGAGTTCTTACCAAAATACCACTTAATATGTATGTAGGCAGCATCTTGTCAGTAGTCAGTATTGTATAATGTGTCTATAGAACGACTCCCCAAAGCTCAAGCTCGGATATGCAATGTAATCAAAACGAGCCGGAACCGGTCTGGGTTTGAATATCACGTGATGACCTGAGTC
Source organism: Marasmius tenuissimus (assembly GCA_029532415.1). NCBI lineage: Eukaryota > Fungi > Basidiomycota > Agaricomycetes > Agaricales > Marasmiaceae > Marasmius > Marasmius tenuissimus. The sequence goes on along the minus strand of JAQOTA010000043.1, from coordinate 88,914 downwards.
TAGAAGGCGATATTCAGACGTGAGGATGTTGACTGCACTACACCATCACCCTTTCGCAGGTTGCTGCGTCTGGCTACTGTTGCTTTTTGAACGTGTCTAACATTGACTGCGAACTACCGGGTAACAACAGGTCCCTTATTTCATGAACATCTGTAACACAGAAGGCAGGATGGCCTAGCCAGGAGCAGGCCAGCAAAGGAACACTTTCCGTTGGGTGAATCCCGATTGTTGTTTGTAGGACACTGTTTGAAGTTCTCCTATACACTGGGTACTCTTGGATCCTCATTTTGTCTGGCCAGTGCCCTGATCATCAGGTGAAAATATCTCGCAACCTCTGACAACGATTGTCTTTGTTTCGTCTATCACTCCTAACAATTTCTCCCTGGATCTGCTGGAACAAAAGTGGTCTGTTTGGAGCCCACTCTAGCTGTACAACCGCATTGCGGCCCCTTTCGACAGCTAGCAACCCCTGACAGATGATCACGACCTGCCGGGATTTCAAGCGTCACTCTGGCTGTGTTGAAGTCCCCTGCTACCACCCAATTACCCTCCTAGGTGAGAGTGACCGAACGGAAGACAAGAAGTATATATCACGCCCCTTCCCACTGTTTTCAGTCACCGTCGTTGTACCTGCTCTGTCCTATTCACCCGCCCTTCCTCTGGTGTCAGACTGGTTCGCGATTATCCTACCTGCGAAGTGGCCTTGAACGAGCAACAAGTATGTGCTTCATGACCCTGGTACAACATTTTAGTCTCAACTCGCATCATAGCCGCCACTTGCAGAAGATCCCACTGGAGTTGTGGGAAGGCGTCGTATCTCAGGTCGATTGTTGTGACATTCTTTCTGTTCATAAGACCTGTAAAGTTTTTCATGCTGCTTCCACCCGTCACTTGCTCAAGACATTGCATTGGACGTCCACGGACACCGTTCAGCGCCATCAGGAATTCATCTGGGATGCGTTGCCACCTGAAGATGCTCCTAGACTGGCGCCTCGGACCGTGAGCTTGGGCGATTTCACGATTGAGGTCGACTTGTCGAATGGAATGTCATTGTCCCAGTTCTTTGGACATTTGCGAACCTCACTTCGCTCTCCGTTCAGGGGTCGGAATTCCCTCTACACAATATCATTTCTATCCTACGGCACTTCCCTCGCCTGCAATCCCTCAAACTCACCAAGCTATCCAGGAGTTTCTGGGATTGTGAAGCATTGCCGACCATCACCTCTGATGACACCCTATTGGCCGTTTCTTTGCTCCCTCTAAGGGAGGTCACCCTAGGTGACATTCCGCAAGGATCTCTATCTGATGATCATGGATACGCTTCCATGATGGATATCCTCTCATCCTGTTTGTCGTTGGCAACGGTCAATTTCACGGCGGACTCGTTCTCCATCCTGGTGGACTGCTTTCTGTCAACTGGCTGGTTGTTAACACCTTCCCTGATCAACCTCGATGTTTGTGCAGGTTACCTCGACAGGTTTGACTGGAACAACAAGCAAAAGTTGTATTACACAGAGGGTATATGCAAAGTCTTGCAGTGTTGTTCGACAACCCTTCAACATCTTCATCTATGGACAGACGACACTCTCCCTGTCGCTGCTCAAATCCTCGAACTGCCGTCTCTTGTTGAGTATATTGGCCCACAGGATTTCCTTCATGGGTTGAGGATGACCAGCGTCGTTTGGACGATTTGGGTGCCGGCACCCATCGGGAATTCGTCAGTTCCATGGAGTTTGACGCAGTGTTTCGAACGTCAATTGGGGGGTGTCAATCTCAGGCATCTATCGGTACTACAGTGGTCCAAATCGGACATTAGTGTCAAGGTTTTGTTTTCTTTGTTTTCCCGGCTTGAGGAAATATTGATGGAACCAACATCACCAGTCTCGAAGGTGAGTCCAGCACTGAAAGGTTTTCTTAGGGTCACGAGAACTCATGTTGCTGCCTAGTCGCGTCTTTTGGCGTTGAAGGGTCCCATCGCAAAGCTGCGTCATCTAAGGAGCGTGTCAATCTTGCATGTATCGAAAAAGCATTCACTGTCGTTAGAGGAGAAGGAGGCCGTAGCAAAAACGTGGCGAAAGGTGCACAGCACCCTTCGCTATGTCAGATTGGATTGGTGGACAAAACTTGTGTGGAAAGAAGGTGTTGATGTGTGGTACCCTCGGCCCTATACGACTGGTCAGCTGTTCTTGCCGGATGTCAAAACTCGGGAGTACTTGGAAGAAGGACCAGACGCGCACAACCTACTTTTCTTTTGATGTCTACGTCTTCTCCTGCAACTCTGCTGTACCCACCTCCCTCCCGCAATCTAATTATACATAACGATTCATGATATCTCGCATTGTAAAGTTCCCTGCTGCTCGTTATTGGCAATTATACCCCCTTTTTCTACCCACCCCTGGGTCACGGCGGAGTGTTGTAGTCTGACTGTGGTCCAGCTAGGTCAACAGAAGACCGAAGCTGATCACAGTACAATGCTTCACTTAAGGACTTCAGCTCTTGTTCAGTCAGACCCCTCAATGTCGCTCAGCTCCCTTGCAAGACACCAGCGAGCGGCAGCACCTGCTCCTGCTTTCTAGCACTTTTGGACTGTACTCCGAGCTTGGTTCATCGCAGCTCGAGCCTCAGACTTTATGAAAATCCCAATTTGGCAGGCATGGACCTCAAAGCTTGAAAATTTCCCCAGCAGTCGCTCTTCTGGGATCTTGCCCTCCTTCCCAGAATGTCTGAGGACTGGAAATCTCACTAAGGATTACCTTGCTTTTCCCGTTGGGGCCAGCTGCTCGTTGCCCAGCCTCCGGCGTGAACATTAGAGTACGAGACTTAACCTAATCCTCTGTGGTACCTCGTAGATGACTACGTTTGTCCTGGCTTCACGGTCTTGTTGAGGGTTGCATTTTGAGCGAGGTGAAGCTGCCTGGTGCTATTCTCATTACATGTTGGCCTGGGTCATTCCATTGTTATTATGTTGTTGCTTGGCCTAGCCTACTTAAACCATGATATCAACCATGGTCGCGACTCAGACAAATAGAATCCCGAAATTCCTCGTTTTGGAACCACCGTCTGCCCACCCTTTCCCACTGTTCAAGTCGTGGTCCAGCACTGTGATCCACGCGGTATGTCAAATTGTGCGAGTCGGAGACGTGTTTGTGATTAGTGGTCTCCTGTAATAGCCAGATGTACGTTTTTGGCTGGTCGATCTTCCGTCCCTCGGAGGTAAGACGATCGGTCTCAGCTTTCTTTTTTTTCTTTTTCATTTTCTCAATTAACATATTTTTCTCTCTGGCCGTCCCTCTCAAGTATTGCCAGGGCGAAAAACCAATGTGGTTGGCATATATAGCGGCTATTCTGTTGTCTCGTTTGAACAGCCGCGCTACACCAATGACAGCGAATGAATTCCCTACAAGCGTCAAGTACACACCTTCGTCGTTTTTCCGACCCATATCTGATAGTTATCCTGCCTTAGCTCGCATCTCAAGAAAGTCCCTCTCAAAATTTGGGAAGAGATTGCTTCCTTGCTGCCCTGTTGCCACCTTCTGTCGATGCACAAGACATGGAAGACATCTCAGGCAGCCACGAAAGATGTGTAGCACATTGCATTGGAGGTCGACAAACGACGTAGATCGCCGCCACCAACTTAAGTGGGATAGGCCGACCACCGGACACTCGCAACGTCTTGCGGTTCGAAAGGTCGTTATTGGTTGCCCCTACACTAACAATGATCCAATTCCATGGTTCAAAGTTTCCCCTGTAAATCGAACATTCTCTCGACTGAACTCATTGTCTGTTCATTGCTCCGACTTTCCCCTCCATGACATCGTTGCGATCTTGGGTCACCTTGATTGTCTCAACTTTCTTGGCTTGTTCAAGTTGCAGCGGAGCTGGTGTACCTGTATTGCGTCCCCTTCCGTACCAGTTGACTGTTCACCATCTCACCTGTTGTCTTTGTCCATTCGCAAAATCACTATCAAAGACGTTCCGAGGGTGCCAGTGTTCTGGGACCACAGCTTCTCATTGTTGATGGACCTGCTGGGCTGTTGTTCACTGGAAACAATCAAACTCGACATGAGCTTTTTCACAGACTTGTGTACTTGTTTCTTGCTGACCGGTCGCACCTTCACCCCCTACTCAATCTTGACATGCATGCCGACTTCTTGAATTGTTTTGAATCCAGCGACGGTGAAGGATGGGCCTACTCAGACGCCCTCTGTAGGTTGCTGAAGTGCTCTTCCACCATGCTCCAACGGCTTCATCTATGGACCGACAATGGTCTCCCTTCACCTTCTCGTGCATTGTCTCTACCGTCTCTTGAAGAATACATTGGTCCACAGGTGTTACTCCATGGTTTGAAATTCTCTGACTGTATATGCACAATTTGGGTCCTGGCACCGTGCGCAAAAGTCCTTATTGCTTGGGGTCTGTCTCAATATTTCAGTGGTAAATTGAGAGGTCTCAATCTGAGGCATCTGTCCATTTTGCGATGGTCAGTGTCGGTGACTAGCATAGAGTCCCTTCTCTCTCTGTTCCCGAACCTGGAGGAGTTGTCGGTGGTACCAAGCTCTCCTGTTTCAAAGGTAGGAGATTTCATCGAACGTTGACTAGTCGTTATCAGCTCACCAACTGATTGCAGCGACGTCTGTCGGCACTGGCCCTGCTGTTGTCATCCCTACGCTACCTAGAAGTTATCTCGATAGTTTCATCATCAAAAAAGCACCACCTGTCCCCCAAGGACAAGGAATCCCTGGCACATTTGTGGAAGTCGGCCTCCAACAGACTCCGTTATGTCAGGCTGGACCGAACAACAAAGCTCGTGTGGAAGGAAGACAAGCAGGCGTGGATTTTAAGACCGTATGTGACGGGACAGCTTCTGATACCCAGATTGAAGAGTAGCAAGTACTACGACGCTGAGGGGGAATTGCATGATACCCTTTTCTTTTGATTTGAACCCTACAACTTCCGTTGTTTTATATCTGCCCTGTGTTCTATTTTCTTCATTAACTGGGAATGAATTTTGATTTCAGTTGATATGAAGTGGGTAGAAATTGCCCGTGAAGCGCAACGAGCATCTCAGTACTGTGTACATCTCAGTATTGGATAGAACCATGGAGTCGTCGGACCCCGTGACATAATGTGACTTCATCGATCTGAATAGTGCGTGACATGTGACCCGACAGCTTTCCCTCTTACTCCTCGCAACACCCTTGCATGTTGCGGTGTTCGGCCTTCGCTTTTTAGCATAGAACCTGGGGACCTTTCGCAGGTTGCTGTGTCTGTGCAACCTATTCTTCTCTTTCACGGTGCTTCTCTTTTTCTCTCTTGAGCACTGGATCCAGGAAGCATTTCCTCTCCCAGGCCCCGGCGTCTGGGTGAAGAAGCATCAAATATCTTGATTGCAAACGGCTCCTCTCTCGTGGCATTCTCCATCGCGGATTATTTCCAACACATGAAATGGATATTATCGGTTTGCGATCCCACAATGGGATCAAATGTAACCAATGCTCCACCCTATTGTTGCCTTTAAGAGGGGTTCGACCTATGTTTGTGATGTTGTTCACTTCATGATGATCCCTGCTGCGGAATTCTGGGGGTTGACATCTGGATTGCCTCAAGACAAGTGAGTACTTTACCAAGCGCGTTTCTTGTTGCTGTCATTTGGATGCTGCAGTCGTTTGCAGTCATCATCTTCAACGATTTCCTGTTGAGATATGGACCAGGATATTCATACACCCCCCTGGCAGACATTGTTCCTCCGTTGTTAACACATGCCAACTGTTTCGGGAAGTGGCCACCCCCTCATTCTATGAGCTCCTTTACTGGCCCAACCACTCTTTGTTTGAGACAAACTGTCAATTGTTGTGGGACAACATACCTGTGGGTGATCGGTCTCGTCAGTGGCCCCGCTCACTATCCCTAGGTTCGTTGAGTAGACTCAGTGCATGGAGGACTGTAGGCAAACACAACACAGTCAAGATACAGTCGGCATTACCCGTTATCATGTTGTTCGTCAACCCATCATCAGTTGCTATCTCGCACACCTACTTCCCCTTGAACGAGATTTGTTTGTTCGTCGGCCTGCTTCCCGCCCTCGTGTCTCTGTCCCTTTGCCATGTACACAGGGATTGGACACGGGAGGAGGTTCCAATTGTGTTCCCTCTGACATCTCACTCTTCCTTGCAAGAAGTCACGGTCATGGAGCTAGGTCGCAACCCCTCTGTACTGGATGCGGGTTCCGAAGCAATTGGGTGCCTTCTCTCACTCTCCGGACTCCAGAAGATTTTTCTCTCTTTAGAAACCTTCTTAGATCTAATAGCAGCGTTCTCCGACCTCGAAACTGCCTTTTCAACGACTCTGACGGATTTACATATCTGTACAGTCGCTTGCGAAGCTATTGACTCAAAAGACCTCGATAATGCGAGAATTCCCCTCCTCATACAGCAAGCCTTATCCTCGTGCGCAGTCGTTCTGCAGTACTTTCATATATACACCGTCCACTCGATACCTTGCCCACAGACAGTGCTCACTCTGCCTGCCCTTGTGGAGTATATTGGCCCTCACAGGTTCCTATGCGGGCTCCGCTTTTCCTCAATCCTGAAGGTACTTTAGCAGTCTTTGGCGCTCAAGCAGCTCCTTTGTAGATCCAATCACGATGTTAGATATCACGACACTTTGTGTTCTACACTGGGCTGTTTCAGACACGTCTGTGGAGGCGGCACTCTCTATGTTCCGCAACTTGAAGCAATTCGGACTGGAGTTAGCAAGTCCAGTTTCTAAGGTGAGTTTCCTGACTTGTATTTCAAAACCGTTATTGAAATTGTGTATGTATAGAAGAGACTTTTAAAACTCAGTGAAAGATTGGCTACATCGGTGAAGTTGGTGGAGATATCATTGGTGTTGCCATCAAAGAGGGCGAGATTGTCACGTAAGGATCAAGAACACATTCTCGAGGCGTGGAAGAACACCTGTTCATCGTTGCAGAGCATTCGTTTGGACAGGGATTCCAAATACACTTGGGATGCACGATCATTGGAGTGGAATAGTGTCATTTGTAGTGTTGAGAAGGGATGTCTACCTATAAGTCATCGTGGGCTGCAGATGTCCGGTTGATTGTCCTTACTCCCTCTGAATTGACACCGACAACATTGGTCCATTCATACTTGAGCACTCAGCTTGTTCTTGGAACTTCCCCTTGTCTCCTGAACCAGATAATCGGTGGCTGTTAGAGTGTTGCGGCGGCTGCTTTAGATCCTAGTCCAAGCGATCAGACATCAGTTGTGCCGCATCGGAATGGCATGAGTGTGAAGAGGGGTTGAAACACTGGTCTGTGATGGTTCAATTCAGACGTTTCGGCACCACCGTCTTCCTATACTATTTGAAATGGAAGCCGTGCTGCAGGTCATCCGTGCCTTGCAAATGACGACCCTCTCTCTTTCACTGCCTATTGCTGCATCAACATGGAAGCAACAAATGATGTCGGGGTGGAGCCCTTCTTGAGCAATCTTAGGTGCGTATACTTTTCAGAGATTGTTGCTTTGTGGCTTATTGAAGTGTAGGGTACTTGTCCAACACAGGACATCCGTGGAGGTCTGGGCGTGAATCCTCAGTAACCTTCCTGGCCCCAAGTCAAATGAAGTAGCGAAGACTTGTAAACTTCTTTGACATGCGGGCCTGCCATCCTTTCATAGCAATGTCTATTGGCTGTCTATGTGGCACTTCGAAGAGCATTGTGCTGCATTATGGAATGGAGAACCTGTGGACAGCCGGTGTCGACAATGGCCACGGTCCCTGACGCTGGGCCAAATCAGTTGGTGTGCAAGTACTGAGTGCCCTGTCATCTTTTGCTCGGTTTTAACTGAGGTCAGCTCGTTCCTCAACTTGCTGACACTCACTATCTACCATGTTCAATTTCCCTTGGAAGACATTTGCTCACTCGTGGCGACGCTTCCCGCCCTTCAATCGTTGTTGCTGGCTCATGTGAATAGGGATGGATCGTCAAAGGGCCCAGGGGGATATGTAGCCTGGATACTGCATGCTTGTTGCACGAACTCAGTCTTGTGGACCTGGGCAGCTGTCTTCCCGGTGAAGTTGATAACGGCCTCATGGTGGTTTGTCATCTGGTTTACCTCTTAGGCCTCCAACGAGTTCAAATGTTGTTGGGCACATTCATCAATATACTGTCTGTCTCCTCAGATGCCCATCATGTGTTTGCCCCGACCATAACGACGATGCGAGTACGATCCGCTGCATTAGAGGCGGTGGATCTCACTTCATGGAATGCAGAGTGGATCTCTTGTTCTGTCCACCACTCATTCTCATCTTGTGCTTCCGTCCTCCGGCACTTACACATTTTGTCGAATTTCCCGTTTGCAAGTTCTGGTCCACTGATCGTCCTCCCGGAATTAGTGGAATATGTCGGTCCCCACAACATTCTATGCAGATTGCGCTTTTCGTCGGGCGTGAAGACAATCTGGGTACCTGAGGGGACCCCTCAAGGAAGCGATCCTTGGAAGTTGACCATCTCTTTTGTCAACGATTGTTTGGTGCTAGATTTGATGGCACTATCTGTCAAGTGTTGGTCTTCGTTGGACACCCCCTTGAAGTGTCTGTTCTCCATGTTCCCGAATCTGCAGCAACTCAGGGTTGGGCCGTTTCCAGGACTTTCGAAGGTATGTGGAAAATCGTCTTATTTCCAGGTCATATTGTTGAATCCTTCGCAGGAAAACCTGTTAAGGCTCGCTGACTCGCTGACCTCGATGACGGTGTTGTCTGAAATCACGGTGATGTGTTTGAATGAAGAGCAATTGTCTAGGGAAGAGCAGGAAGACATAGTTGAGCTGTGGTCTCTTTCATATCCTTCTCTGATGTCAATTAGGCTGGATGTAGAAGTAAAATTTTGCTGGTTCCTGGAGGAGTCGGATTGGTGTGCATTTTTTTGTGGAATCAAAGAGATACCTTTCCCCACAACTTTCAAGTGTATATGGTAGTCTTGTGCAATTATTAGATACGATGAATCTTGCAATGACATCCCTTTTGGATCTTGCAACTATGATATTCTTAATGATGTGCTTGCCAAAGAACACTGCGGTGACTTTACATTCAGGATCCGTCGAATTCTGTCCTACCCTGTTTCAATGGGGCGACGCAGGTCTGAGGAAGTCTTGGACAATCGAAATTCCTGTATGTTAGGGGCGCTTCTTGATATGATGTGGCTGAAACTAGGGGTTCCCCAGATTGGACTTAAGGGGACTGTGAGCTGTGTTTACGCCCATGCCTTCCTCCCCAGCCCTTTTCTCTCTGGCTCTTGACACTTGGAACCAAGTTCTGCGGTTTGTTGTACCCCTTCGTACTCACCGCTGCCAATGGCCCCTACTGCCCAAATCTCTGCCACTCCCTCTTCCACCCCCAACATGGATGCCGTTGCCCAAATTGCTGCCCTTCAACAAGCCCTAGCCCAACAGAACACTATTCTCCAGCAACTCATGCAAAAGGATTTTTAAGAAGGGTGTCCGCCTTTGCCGTGACGAAGACACCCTCATCAGCTTCAGTCTATGCTTCCTCCTTGTATGACTCAATTCACTCATGTACAATATCCTCCGTTCGCAAAATAGACACTCTCTCACCTCACTTCTGCATACGAGTCACACTGAAAGGAAAGCATCGCCAGACTGAAACAACGGCCATGATTGATAGCGGGGCCACCGCATTATTTCTTGGAAAATCCTTTGTCGCAACCAATCACATCACCACCTTCCCTCTCCAACACCCAATTTGAGTCCACAACATTGATGGAACACTAAACCAGGCTGGAAGTATTACACGCTATGCTCGTCTAGGACTGGTAGTGGAGGACACTGAGACGTGGATGGACTTCTTGGTTACGGATCTAGGAGGAGAGCATGTTTTATTAGGGCTACCTTGGCTTTGGAAGACCAATCCTCAGATCAACTGGAAAGGAGGACACCTTTCAGTCCCAAAACGAGGAGTGGAGATAGAAGAAGTGGAGGATGAAGAGAAATGGGCAGGAACAGGTAAACCACCACTCAGCAACGCTATCCTTGAATCTATCAAAGATCCCTTCAAAACCATCCATGCATCCATTATCAAAACACCCCTAGTGGAGCCTGAAGATTCAACACCACTTTATCATATCATGGCCAACCAGGCCACACGCAGATCTTTAGTCAAGAAAGGAATCTTGGAGGACTGTCACAACAAGGTATGGGTTGCAGCAGGGTACACGTACTGTCCACTATTGATGCTATAGGACACGATAATGCTGATACGACTGGGGTCTTGAAGTCATCCCAGAAGATCCCTTCCATACAGTGATACAGACATCCCTATCAAAAGTTACTTGAATACAAAGAGACTCATAGAAGCAGATGTAGTACATACCACTGAACCTGAAAAATATTGCCATGTTTACTGTATGCATCCAACTGCTGGGGTTGGTCATATACACTCTCAGAACTTTATTTGTAAGGTCGCAACAGCGTGGGTGTACTTCATGACTGATTTGCCGTCTACCTCTGAGATCCCCAAAGTATCCAGTCCCAGAGAGATCTCAGAAATGAGTTGGGAAATCAGCTTGAAGAAACATGTTCTATCTCCCAAGGGACTTGTCTTTCAATGCCATGTTATCACAATGGCGGCCCAGAGAGGTAAACACAGGAGACCTACCTCCAGAGCCTTGGAATAGATGGTTTCCCCATTTTGTCCAAGAGCTTCAAGAAGCACATGTGTCTGGTTGAGTTCCTGCAGGAAATCAGGGCCTTGAGATGTGCCTGTAATTGGGGGATAATTAACCTCGTCTTGGAGTAGTGATTTTGCCTTAACCAGTCCCTGCAATAAGGACACGGCGGGACAGGCGGCAAGGTAGATTACAGTAAAGTGTACAACTGGTTCTGTCCTCGAGCCATATCCCAGTACCATTTGCCTGCCAGCTCGACTTCAGTGGTCTTTGCCAACCATCCATGTAAGCACCCCCTGCCCCATTGCTGCCCCCCATCATGATTTGTGCCCAGCCCTGAGGCTCGTTAACTTCCACCGGAGTGCACTGCTGTTGAGCTAGGGTCCATACTATAGCCCATGTCCATTAGTCCTTGCCAACCACTGTGCGGGTGTGTCTTTAGGTGGTACCTGTTTGCTACTGGCGTAGCCCCATAAATACTTCATCCCGAGAGGTATTCATTTTCGACTCACAAATAGTTCACTGGTGCCAGCCTGTCTTCAGTAGTTTTCTGTAACCACTGACATAGGCGTGTTGGTGGGTAGTACCTGATTACCATTGCGGGAGCCGCAGAAAAAAAAATCATTCCCGAGAGGTAATGATGTTTGACTTGCGCATATGTTCACTAGTAGTATCCCACTACCACTTCCCTTCAGAGCCAGCCCATCTTCAGTGGTCTTTGGCAACTACTCAAATAGCCGCCTCATTGGGTAGTACTTGAGTACTACCTGCCAGAGCTGTGGTGAGAGCCTCATTCCCAAGGGGTATTCATATTCTACTCACCTGTGTTCAACAACAAGTAGAATCCCTTTACCGCTCACAGGCCCACTTCAGTAGTGTCTTGTAACCATTCATATGCACCGGTCATTGAGCAGCACCTGTTTACTACCTGTATTAGCACCCGTCAGTACCTCATCTTCAAGAGGTAACCACGTTTGACTCACCATCATTCGTGCTACTGCCAATCGTGAGTAGTAGCTCCTTACTCCTCACAGCAGGCCCAATCTTCAGTAGTCTTCACTAACCACACAGTACAGCTGGCCCTTCTCCAGTAGTTTTCATTAACCATATGTTTTGGTGTGTTGATGGGTAGAATAGGCATACTACCAGCCTGAGCCGCTGTAAACGCCTCATCCTCGAGGCATATTCCACAATGTACCTCACCCTGCTCCTCCTGAGAGCTTGTCGTTGACATCCGTCCTACTAGAAAGCACTGGTAAGTGCCCGTCAGTCATCAGATGTATCTAGTTCAACGCACCAGTGACTGTTCTTGAATAGTCCTTCTTTACCACCCTCCATTGCCCCAATCCCCAATTTTATTCTTCAGTCTTCAATCACTGTTGATCCCAATGGTATCCAATTGCTATTAGAGTTGACCCATATCACTGGAACCAAAGGAAACACCTTACCACTCCAGCCAGATCTGTGATGGTATCCAAGAACTACCTGGATGGTATTGGTTGCTTGAATCATCACGGCCAGAGGTGATAGTATGCAGGTTTGACTCACCATTTGCAGATGGTACTGATATACCTCTGGACTAAATGATGGGAGAGCAGTTAAAAGCAAATAAATGTTGGGCCAAATTAACTGCACGCACGTGCCATCTCGCAGCAGGATACAATTAACTTAATGGCAGGGTACCAGCAATGCTAACTACATAGTATGCTTTACTATAATCTAGCTTGACATCTATCTGGACACAACATTGAGAAGTATAGATGAGTCGTTCGCTGAATCGCTCTTTGGTGAATGATAGGGATCCAGGCTTGCGGGGTGATGGTTTGTGATATCAGTGGGTGATATTGTTTCCTCCGTTTCTCCAAGTTTGTGTTTCCCCAGGACTCCTGTACCTGCAGAGGAGCCATTGGATGGGGCATTTGGAACTGTTCCTGCAGGTCTAATCTCCGGTGTGGGTGGAGTGGCAGTTATTTCACTCATTTCAGTCTTTGATTTCGATGGCACGCAAGCAGAAGAAGAAGGAGCTGAACTGCAAGGAGGGCCCAGAGAGGTGTCTGAGGAGGCCAACTCTACAGTAAATAAGAGGAATGACATGTTCTGGGGCAAGATCGTCACATTTCTTGCCAGCCAAAGGAGGAATTATGGGCACAACTTTATGAGCCCGCAATGGAAACCATGCGTTATCTGATCATAAATATTCAATGTTGGACTTACCTTGAGTTCTAATTGAGACTATTCTTGTGAATGAAATGGACAGGTACTGGTCTCTGAGGGAGAGGCAGTTGAGTCAAGCTGGCTTCAATTCCAACAACAGCGAGGTGCAGAGTGGCTCAACAGGGGAGGATTACCTACTAAATCTGCTCTAGCCAGCAGTGTAGTAGTCTATTTTACAGCTTGAAGGTCTTCAATGGCCACAAAACTCCTTAAATTTTGTCAGTATATTGACCTATATAATATAATACAACATTGTTTTTAAGACCTTGAAGCATGGGACTGAGAGCAAGAAGCTGCAATATCAGGGCCAGGACCCATCCTGTCCTGCTGGGTAACGCATTGGCGGTACTGAGGCTATGCTGCTCTTTACTTAAAGGGAAGTGATCATACCTCCTGCCCATTGCTTGCATATTAGCTCCAACGATACCATGGTCTATATCTTTTGCCCAGGTATCATAACAACGTGTACTCTGATGATATCGTCATGGCATCATTTGACATCGCTACATTATCGTTGAGAAGATGTTGTCCCGAGATCCAAAACCTGCGGGTATGTAGGTTATTCACGTTCAAATAACCCCCCTTATTAGGTCACCTCCACCTGTCACTGGCGGTGCCTAAAGTGTGAGTTTGAACACGTCCTGGCAAATGCACATGACTGTGCCTTTTCTCACCTTGGGGGAGAAAAGTGAAGCACTTGTGCCACGTGGCAACAGTTGGACTCATGGAACTCGACTGCCTGGGTTCTATAAATGGTCAATTGTTGCTCTTCTTGTGCTGGCAAGTTTCTGTTGATCTTCTCTCATGTAATATGTTATAGCTTATCTGGTCAAAGCTGTTTCTTTGTCCAGCTGTGAGTCAAGGACGTCAACAGCAAAGAATATCTTTTATGTGAGGGGAAAAACAAAGATTTTCAATCCCATCACTCATATTAACACTTGCAACGGGAGGTGACTTAATGACAATAAATGCTTACAAGGTGAGTTGTTAATGTTATGGTGTCAGGGCTTAGATCCTTGAAGCGGGGAGTCCATGGTGCAGTTGAAAGTACACACGGAACAAAACTGGGAGCTCCGACCTTGACAGGCAGTTGCTTTACTGAGCCATGATGACAATAAACACTTAGGAAGTGCAATTATAGTGTTTTTGCTGCCAAACTGGCACTAATATAGTTTAATTACTACCATACAAAGTAATTCTGGTTGAATTGTGAAAGTCACATGATGTAACATTATAAGTGTACCCTTGATGCAAGGATAAACAATGGATTTATGTCACAAGCTCCAAATCCATAACCTGAATGTAATCACCTGTGATGGGGGGAGATGACCACTGAATTAAGGCCCACTGTTACAAACGTTGAGTCACAATCACTTGACACTTACCCTCAAAGGTGAACATGAAGCTTGCTCTTGTCAAATTGGTCCCTCTCATTGTTTTATTGTACAGGTCCCCGAGTGTCCCATTGTTGACAAAGGCTGATCCGTCAGAGTCCCATAGCCAGCGTCATAGGTGATGTGGGGATTGGTATCATCCACAATGATTCGATGAGGGTACTGAACTTCCAACTCATCGCACATTTGTAGGTGCAAGAGTTCACCAGGGAAGGTCCACCAGGAGGGCAGGTTTTTGCTTCTGGTGCTGAGGCTGCCCTACTTAATATAGTTGCTTTACCCTGAAGCTGATTCCCATATTTCCGTCCCTTTGAGATACTCTGTCATCACAAACTGAGATACAACGGGACCAATTTTCCGTGTCTTTGCTGCTTTGTTGGTATAGTGAGGGGCCATTACTGTGGCAAATGACCGGTAGTTCCCGGATTTGTGGGTAGTTTTAAGTGGGAGGGGTGTAAGACATATCAGGATTGTAATCCAAAGGCACCATGTGGGAAAGGAGTTGCGCGGTGTGGCAGACCCACATGATCAGCCCTTCAATATGTCCCTACATTTCATTTCTCTGTTGTTCCTCTCAATTTCTGATTACTTCGGCTTATTTTGGTTCATTTCAACTTTCTAACATTCTTATGTTTTCTGCTTTAGTCATAACATCAAACTCATACAGCACTTTCTGCTTCATACCTACAACACACCTACGCCACCTGCACTCATTTCTGACTATTCAGACACGCAGCAGAGCGCCGTTTGCAGGACGTTGTCCACCCTGTCTGCAAATGAGGTCTCCTCCACCTCAAAATGGATGCTGCACGTGTCAGATAGGTCCTGAGGAGTCAGTAGGCTGACAGAACGTCACCTCTTTGCACTTGCATGGTCTCCTTTATACCTTACCCTTCTCCCATTCATTGCTCATTCAAATGTTTACTCTTTCTTGCCCTACAACGCATTTCGGCAGTTTCCTGGTCAATGGGAATTAGTTACATAAACTGTACAGCTGTCAATCCCTGTGTATCATGCTTTGTATCCCTGTCAAAATCAGCTATCCTTGGCTCATTCCACCACGTTTCTCGCCCTAGGGCATCTCTAAGTTTGTTATCCTCAAGCTATAAATTCCTCAAGTTACTTCAAGTTTAATCAAGTATTTTAAGTTGATCACAACACGTCGCGTTTCTAAGTATGTACTTGATCTATTTACGTACTGACTTTTGCCTTGAGGCGTCCACGCATCTCCTATCAGTTTACTCTAGATTCCATATCGCCGACTCTCTTCCCGAGATCCTTGAGTGGATCAACCAATACTTCATCAGCAGATTGTGGGTGTAGGTGTTGGTGATGAGTCTAGCACAGCAGAATGACACACAACAATAAATTCCAAATGTTTCGGTGCTCTTGTGTGTTAGATGTCGTAGGGAATCGAGAACTATCTCGGGGCCCTGATTTCAATTACTGGTAGGCTATAGCCTGTCTAGTTATCCTTTGTAAATGGAGCGTCTCTTATGTCACCCGAAGTGGCAGAACAGCTCCAAATCCTCGAAGCGATAGGTACAAGCCAAAATCAGCTGTCAGGTGGAAAGTGGAGTTCACATTCTCGGGACAAGTCAATATTCCGGTATGGCAACCTCGGCCTGATCACCTGTAATGCCTATTGGACTTATTCCTCATTGTATGATATCATTGCCCTTAGACCTACATTACTCATATACTCCTCCGTACTCCATAACCCTTTGCCTTACTGACTGTACTTACTCCTATGTACATCATGCACAGTTGGACCTACATCATGCACAGTACATTCTACTCCATTCTACCATATTCTAGCTATCTAGTACTCTCGTATATAAGCTAGCTAGTAAATACTATTCTACCTCAGTGGTTTGTTACACCACCACCTTAGGCTTTCTGCCTTCTCTCTTTCTCTCCTTCTTCCTGCAGTATTGTGACTGGACAATCAGCCGACTTTTTAGAGTCAAACTGGTCAATGTAACACGGAGCCTTGAATATGAACCACTGTCACGACGAACCCAATGCTAGTCAACCGAAAGACTTCTGTCATCGGGGCCATGCTACCTATATTATCTCTGCCCCTGGCATCCTGCCACAAACGAAGCTCTATCAGGATGGAGCCTAAGATACGTATTATTGATCAATTGCGATTGTGACCAGAGGGCGTTTAGGTCGTTTTCGTCCCGTTCAATGCAGTCGTAGACTATAAAAATGAGGTATATCGTGGACCGATGAACGTGAACTTTGAATACCACCGAGTGTTTTGTCCGTGAGTCTATGCCACCCCCGTCATGGCCAGGCTTGTTTGATTCGCCGTCGAACCCGCAGTTTTCAATACATTCATCATTGCCCTCATATAGACGCCCAAGGATGGGGGAAGTGAGTTCTGAAAAGTGACAGGCTCGAAGAGATATTTGTGGTACGTGTATTATAAACTTTCTGGTCATACTTATATTAAACCTCATGGTCATTTCATACTACGAGCTTGCGGAGGAAGGAAAATCTTGACGGGCCAGTCTTATTCGCCACTGAATCAACGTGTATTACCTTTCCATCTGCCTTCATGGGGGAACTACACTGCCGCTGAGAAGCCGCTCGTAAGCACAAATGTGTGGAGCTCTTTGACCATCTGACAAGAGTACCTGTAGCGTTCATAAGACGGTGATCATACAACATTCCGGTGACCAAGGATTTACTCACTGGACTGAATGACCTGCCGGGCTCGCACAAGATGACCGCCCGCCTACCTCTTGTCATGATAAGCATCGGCTGCAGTACCTCCTTCTCAGATTGGTCACTCAATGAGAAGAAATCAGAACACTTAGGAACGGGAGCTCCCGTTCGATACCATCACTGAGAACAATGTTGATCCATGAGATTGTATGAAGGGGACGGAAAAGCTACTAGTATGAACCAGACTTGCGGTTGCTTTTTTGCGTTGATTTCTTGTACTTCTAGATCTTTTTTCTAGTATCTGCTTTATCTATTCATAACCACCCAAACAGATCAAGGATCTTGAGGATATGCGGGAAAGTCTTGATACCATCTCAAAGCCCCACATCCTGATCAGTGTACATCGTCAACTACCATATCTCCTGTGGGCGGGCATAGATATCGGCGAGGTGTAGGCCGATTCTTCTCTCTATGGTAAGAAAATCCTTGGATAATTGCCCTTGTGTAATTATATTCAAACGCACTTGCCCTTCGCCGGAATTTTACACCGTTCTACGCATCCTCTGCATGCATATCCTCGTCACGGGCAAGAAAAGCCGCTACCTGGTACACATTAATTTCACTACAGCGCTCTTCATCACCGCCAACATTGCAGTGGGACTCAAAAGTGCTATCTACCAATCGAGAGGGCGGCTAGATCTGATGTCGGGAACTAGCGACGATTTGGTGGATTGGCGTGCTTGTCAAGAGCGTCTATGGCAGCGGTGAGCCCAATCTGCTTGCGTCCAATTATCAATATATCATTGATCCTGGACCTCGGACCTCGTCAGGCACCGTCATTGCACCACCGCCCTAGTATCCATCACGGTTTTCGCAAAGTTCGTCCGTTTTACTCAATGGGGTGGCAAGAATGGCATTTCCGGTCCGAGGTAGGGGGAGGGGTCAAAGGCCCTGGAAAAATTGTTATACCCACCAAAATTCCAGATCTTGAGGGGTGCCGGATAATGAAGAGGTCCTTGTGGTAGCCATAGATGTATGAGAGGTAACTACACGCACTGTAGTCGGTTGGGGGTTTACATCTCAAACCGGAACCAAAAACAGCGGTGGGAAAGCTGGTCGAGAGCTTCCGACGTCTGCTGTGTCCGAGAAGGATAGGATAAGTAAATAGCTAGCTTACACGTGAAGCACGTGAAGTTATCATATATGATAGGGGTGGGGGTGGGGGGTGTCCGACGGTCGAACGCTGCTCCAAGGATTTCGACTGGTACGAAAATTAAGGGATTGCCACCCTCTTGGATCCTCGCCGAGCACCATCCTGAAAGGGACGGGATTTAACGCATAATGAGGTCAGCCTGCATGAAGACTCTTCTTTCAAAGCAATTCGGGTCATGGACCGTGGAGTTCTGATCCTGGTCCATGAGATAGGCGAATGTTTTTTTTTTCAACCTCCGCATCAAACGTAACTTCATCTCACCTCTCCCATTTTTGTTGATAAGAAGAGCCCTCGACGCTTCAAAATGAAGGCCTCGGATGGTATAAACGTACGTTTCATTCAGTGAGATCTTAGCTGCTCTTTGAGGCATATCAGCCTTGCACAGGCTAGAAAAACAAGATACATCTGTAGGACTTTGAAGATTTATACCACTGGCTAAATTTTAAGATGTACGTCCTTACGCTGTCTCTAATTTCGTGGTGCTGACAACTCGAAGGATATTGAGTATTCAGCAACGCTACGCACCAACCAATTCGTTCAACATAAACTGTTCGATTACAGCCAGCGTATATACAGCACGACATTTACTAACCGATACAACAAGTCCCCGCATATTGCAAGGGGGTGTAAAATGTAAGTACGTAGATAACAGGTCCTTGAGAAAGTAAGAACGAGGCGCAAAAATACGCATTACACCTCCCCCGTCTCCCCACTCGTACTTACCTTCCCCTTCACATCAGCCGTACTCTCACCCTCCTTCTCCTCCTCCTGCGATACCTCAGCCTCATCAACTTCAACTTCAACACTTCCAACCTCCAAATGCGGCAATTCCTCCTCTACCATCGCCGCCTGCTGAGCCTCTTGGATCTCCTTTTTCGACGAAACAACCGGATGCCGACTAGGCATCGCAATGATGACCGACACCCTCATTTTCGCAGGACTTTCCATCTTCCCACTCGATTCAGTCGGGGGTGAAGGTAACGTCTGAGGAGGCAACTCTTCTTGTGGTGCAGGTTGGGGGTATGTATACCGAAATGCCGGTTCTGAGAGTCTTGCCCAAGGAGGCACAATTCCTACTCCTGGTCCTCCGATATTGGGGGACGTGGACGAAAGTGGGTTTGGCGAACTGCCCAGTATTGAGGGCGAAGGTGGAGTGGAGCGCGAGTTGGATCTCCATCCAAAGGCCGATCGTATACGATCGAGAACACCACTTGGCGTACTCGTGTCATCGGCGTTGGGGAGAGAGGTAGACGAATGATTTGCGATGCTATTGTGGTTATTGAGGCTGGCGGAGGAGTTGTTTGGATTGTTTAGGTCAACGTATACGGGTTGTTTAAGGAGCTGAAGGGACATTGGCTGAGAGAAGGGTCAGCGAACGATCAGAATGATGCAAGAAGATTAGGGAAAAGCATGGAAGTGAAGGGGGGAACTGAGAATGGACGCTAATGAACGATTGGGAAGGGGTCATGGCAGACCAGAGCGTGCATAGCGTTCACCCGAGCTGAAACCTCATAAAGGCACAGCAGAAGGGGTAAATAGGAAGCAACGTTCCTTTAAAACGTGCCGCATCGGAAACGTGCCGGGTAAGGTATCGAGAATTGAAACTGCAAGTCAGGAAAAGCGTAAACCCCGGCCAGAAACCAGGTATCAGCACGAGCATGAAACGCGAGACCACGCAGTAAAAAGCAGCGCAAAGAACAATGAAAAACGAAAGAACAAACCGCGCACTCACCATAATTTCCTGCCATCTCGCATCAGCCTTCTCACCCCCGATACCAAGCGGACCTCCTACGTCCACACCCGAGTTTTGTTCCTCCCTCGCACCAACAAATCCCCCGCCCAACCAAGCCTCCCACATAACAGGCTTCTTCCCCAAATCGACCTGCCCTCCACCGCCTCTCCTTCCACCCATAACCCAAGGCCCATGGACAGGAGGAACATATGTTCCATTTCGTATAGCTTCTTCTACCATCCTCCGATGTCGTCGACGCAGTAGTAGCGAACGGGCGACGATGGCGCCTGAAACGCCCAGAAGGAGGATGAGGGTTGCGAGGAAAGTGTATACTGTGTGGAGAAAGGTATGGATTAGTGATGTGTTCGAGCGAACGAGGTAGGAGCCAAGAAGAGGAAAGAAAGTAAGGAAATGAAATTGTGAACGTGAAAGGGCTGCCAGCAACTAGCGAAAGGGTATCACGGGCCACTCTGACCAAAAGAGATTGGGGGAACGGAGGACATCGTAATGAGAACCTTGGAAGTCAAGGCAAGGAGCAGAGGTAATAACAAGGCCCTGATGCTACCTAAGCCGAAGAAAAGAGGGGGATGGGAAGCCATCATAAAGATAGCGAGGACTTGAAAGGCATAGATAATGGAAGCGAAGACCGATCTGGCCTGGCACGCCAAAAATGAGTTGAATGTGCGCAGTGAAGAAAGGAAGTCGAAAGATAGGAAGTAAAGATGCCACAGAAACGCATATGGCACCACGAGAAAGTTCACCGTATCGATGTACTAGTGGTAGAGAAGAGGAAACAAGGATAATCCGACCCATAGAGGTACCGACCGAGAAAAGTCCGCGAAGAGGGAAAGAACCGCGCTTCCGCCAGACCTACCTGTGAACTGCGTGCCGCGTGCAGCACACTGAATAATTCAGCGCAGAAGAGACGGTTATGACGGTCGTCATGGGCCGTGGGCGGCCGTGGAGAAGCAGGGAAGCCATTTTCTGTTGCAGCGCCCTCCAAAATCGATAAAAATGGAGCTTCATGGACGAGCGAGCAAAACAAAACGGCGCAGTAGGCCGTACAAAAACGAGATAAAATCGAGAAAAACAGCAAAAAGAGACGAAACTCAACACGAAAGAACGACTTACAATAAAGTGAAGCATTCGTATTCCCAAACATCGGATCTCCTCCTCCTCTATCTCCTCCCCTGGGTCTATCTGTTGGCGATGGGCTTGATGTTGGAAACGGATCGACAAATGTTGGGGATACTGAGAACGTAGCCGAGGTAGCTGACGTCGTGTCGCCCTGACTACTAGTGCCGCTTGCATCCACTGCGGATGTTGAACTCGTTGGCGATGATGACATTATTGGTTGAGTTTCGTCAAAGTTGTCGTTTCCTTTTCAACTAGTTGCTCGCTGCTCGTGGATCGTGCTCGTTGTCGTGTGTTCGTGTCAATTTCTCCCTACTCGTTCGTGTCGTGACTATCTTGATCGTTCATCAGCTATATATCCGAGGAGTTGAACCCAAATAATGCACATACCTCACTTGCATACCTCACAGCAGCAATTTTGGGTGGGCGGAGGGGGGAGGAAAGGCAGCGTCGAGCAGATGGGAGTTCAGGTGAGAGTTTGAATTCCGGAATGAGCGATATAATTCCTGATTACGTCTTTTGCCGTAGGGCCGCCGTCGGCAGATTAGGGGATCATGACCTCATTCGGACAAAGCGGGATTTCGACCCGGCCCTGATCGAGGACCGGTCACCGGACAGCGAATACTGGCCGAGCGGGGTGAGTTGAACGAAGGACGTATCGGGATTCGGATATCTCAACCGGGACGAGGGCTTGCGCGTAGCGGGAGAGACGGCGAGAAACTAGGACTTAGTACCGCAACCCCATGATCTGCAAAAGTCCTTTTTTTCTCACCCTCTAATCAGTGATCACAGCTAAAAACAGAATAGGCCCACATTGCGCAGCAGATGAGCTGCGGAATGACGCTCGAGCACTCGTGCTGCTAATCTATTGCTTCCGCTACTCCCTTCTCCTTACGATCGGTCCGTTCGTACTACCGTAAATCAGTCAGCGTCGTAAAGCATTCAGAACTGAACTCGAAGATTTAGATGAACACTCCGGATCTCATTAACAATGTTGCTTGTTGATACACTTGTCGATGTCAAAGGCATCCGCGAATAGGCAAATTCAGTTACTGCTTTGGCCTTGGAGTTGGGGCTAAATCAGGAGAAATACGAACAATGCAAGTATGCCTCAGTCATCGCACACGCGTATTCTAATGTAGGCTGTCTCTTCCCAGCCGACACAACTTCCGAACGGAAAGGCAAATTGAAGGCTGTGAATCTAGCGAGCCAGACTGTCGATGGGAGTTGATTAAGCCGGAGGATTTATGAAACTCGGCCTTGGACCTATGTATTCATCACGTTCTTTCCTCTGAATTGCTGCTTGTACCACTTATATCTATCAGTAAGGTACACACTGTACTGTTGATCGTCACAATAGAGAAGTATCGAGGATTTGGGATGTATAACAACCCTTCCGCAATCACAGAATACACGACAGAACAAAGCAACGAGATACACCTCAAAAATAAACTTGGTAGCTGTGGGTCTACACCACCTGCTTCGTCAAATCGCACTTTGGGATCTCCATCTCTTTCCATCTTGTAGTAGCATTCTCAGGTTCGCAAACCCAGAAGAGCTGACAGACAAGTAGCACTGGAGTAACGGTGAAGACCCCCGAGATAAGGTATAGAATCGTTCTCGTACTAAGCCTGAGACCAAATCCAAACCCATACTCGGGATGCACTCGAATGATAGAAAACAACATGCTCAGCCTTGCGAGCCACAGAACGCTATAAAAAAAAGAGGCGGCCAGATAGTAAGCCGCTACCATCCTGCTTTGAGCTATGCCCGAGCTGTTGGGGGCGAACAAGGCTTCAGCGAACGTGCTGGTAACCATGAGAAGGAGGGATAAGGCGGAAATGAGGGCAAGCAAGTCATCCGCCCAGTATCGAGATCGACGGATGTAAAGACGATATACTGTTGTGACGAGTGCGGGGATGACACAGGTGACTGCGACTAAACCAATGGCAACGTAAGCGTCTGTCGGGCTGGGAGGCATGATGCCAACCTGGCTCTTGGGTGGTTTTTCGGAGCGGCTTTTTATCTTGCTTGGGTTTTATTTGGCAGTGGAGAAGCTCCAAGTTAGAGTGGCAGCTTATCCGTTTCGATCGTATCCCGAGACGCAGGGGGGAGGGCGTGGTAAATTCATAAAGCCTAGTGGCTCCCGATATATATTGAGATTCGACTGACGTTTATATTGTTTTCCCATGTCCACGGCGTGCTTTGACTTGTCAGTGTTCATTTGGCGAGCGGTACACCTATCTTTCGACTAACGCCAGACAAATGTATGAATGCTCTTAACCTCTTTTAGTACGTGCCTGGGCTATCTCAGAAGGAGTATATTTGTACTGCGGTTAATGTACTACAAGCTCCTATCATCTATCCCCTCAACAATCATAAACGTCTATCAGCACTTCAAAAATCGAACTCCTGGCTTCTTCCGACTTTCAGAGTTTTCTCTTAGAGGAAGGACTGTACGCGCTATCTTCCCCCATTACCGCGGATGATTCTAAGTCCTGACCGGAAACCAAGCAGGCCAGGGAGCTCTTGTGAGCTATTCAAACCTTAGAGAAGTTGGTCCCGCGCCTCATTGCTCGTCCACATTGCCATGTGCGGTTCCTATGAAAAAGTTTTTGAGGGTGGCAAACAGATCATTCCCTTCGGATTTCGGTTCATCCTAGGCAGGCAATGTTCAAGTGCCATACCGAAGAATTTATGGAACACGATATCTACTGAAACAAAGGGTTGTTGGCATAATCGAGCCGGGGACTTGGTACCAAGAGTCCGAAGGGAGTTCGACCACCTCCCCACATTCAGCCAATCTGTTTTCGTGAATGTACCCCCGATCATTATTTCAGATCTGGCCTTCCCGTATAGTGAGTGGCACTGATATGTTCCTGTCTCCACTCACTCGGGTACTTACTACCTTGTAGGCGTTCTTGCTTTAATCCTACTACGGCTCTCAATGACGAGTTTCTCTAGCTCGAATGTCGGGTTCGTGTGAGTCCTGCTGTGGCCAGAGGAGCCCCCATCTTTGCAGGCTCCAGCGCTGATATATGAGGCGTGAATGCTCGTTCTTCGGCTCTTGCTCCAGCTGGTTTATATGCCTTTGATTATTCCATTCTGTCTCGGGGGTAGGCCGGAGTTTCTATCCTCCGCGATCTGTTAGGAACTGTTCCTACAGCATTCATATAGTCTCATGTCCCGCAATTTTGGGTATCCACTGCCCATCACCGATGCGAAGAATTGAGAATCATTTGACGGTTTGCGTAATGACCCTGACCAAGAATGATGGCGTGCACTCCTCCCGCCAGAATCCCTCGCTTTGACCGTGGTTATCCCTCATTCCCCAAAATGAGGCGTTTTCGCGCCTGTGGGGCAGGTGGCGCCCGAAGTCAGCATCACCTTGGATCTTGCACACACCGCGTGTTGAAGCTACAAAGGATGTCATACGCTGCTCAACTGATTTGCCATGACTGGTCGAGTCTGCCGATAGAAGCGGTAGCATTGTTATGAAGATGCTGCCGCCTCCTCGGTTCATTTGGACATTGAGAGGCCAAGAGGCTGGTCTGTGAAGACTCAACGGAACAAACGACGTGACGTCTACGATGAAATAGATCATGTTTACAATTATTACTCTCATATAGGATCCTCGGTTTTTCCGAAGCTATGCAGTTAGTGAGGGAAGTCGCTGCTTTGGCTCAGTCGGAGGACTCCAAGGGTGATTTGGGATCGAAAAAAGAGATAAATATGAGTTTTTCCATTCCAACTTCGCGTCTCAAGTTCACTGAATCATGACCAAAAGCTCGACTTTCTGTTAGACTTGAGACACAGTCGTTACTCGGTGCTATGCATCGGGGTTGGATAGATACAGGGAGAAGCAAAAATTATAGCACTTATATTCGAGTGACTGTCAACTTCTTTGAGGACGGTGGCAGAGAATCTCGGTTCTCAAAACGTGAATCTACCTCCTCACAGTCAGGAAGGTGACCTAGGTTCATTGTAACTGGACTTCACATTGTCTGGAGTTGTGAAGGACTGGAGTCCTCCGGAAGATTTGGCTTCCATCTGAACCGACTTCTCGCACTGGCATCTGTCGTTGTTTTTGAGTGTGGCATGCTCATGTTTGGTACCCCTCTCAGACTGCCCTCCGTATCCATCGTACCCCACACTTGTGACACCGAAGCAAACTTGATCGACGTCCGCTTTGATCTCCCATTGGTCATCTTCTATGGAAGGTAGGACGGTCGCGCTTCTCGCGTATCAACCATCCATCAATTTCATCAGCTCTGCCATTGAAGACCCCGAAAACCGCTCATGAACACTTTTGAACACAGGAGTTTGAACCGAAGAGCTTGCATATATGCTCGTCTACTATACCCAGCTGTTTTAATCAAGGCAACTTCGGGAATTGCTCGTTTCTGAGTGGGGTGTGGTCAATTCCCGGACTTGAATATATAAAGCTTTGAGCGGCGAGGGGTTACCCTGAGGAAGATATCTTCAACTCTTTACCCAGTTGCCACTAGGCGTGTCCAGAGACCCCAGATGTGCCGGCAAGTCCTACATTCTCACTGCAAGTCTGAATGTTTGAGTCTACGAGTCTACTGTATGCTGATTCGAAGGTTTCAATTTCTATTACAGGCCCGTAGACTTGTCCCAGACGGCCTTCAAATGTGCGTATCACTCGGTTTTTCATGATGTTCTTTTTAGTTTTCTGACCGCATTTACTTACCACCATGGAAAATGAGGTGATAACCTCACCTCGCTGATTCAAGGTCCCTTCAGCGCCGTGCTGCTCAAGCCTTGCAGTAGAGTTTCAAAGGTCGGACCATTTTCATTGTATTGTGTATGCGCGAGTAACTAGCCCGTTCAAGCTCCCTTTCAATCCTGTACGTACCCGCAGACTGACCTCGAGACTCGAGTCGGCTAATAAAGAGGCTTTCTCTCTCTTTCTCTCAAACTTTGATCCGACGTATCAAACCTCAAGGATTGGACCCTACCTTCCCAGTCTATCCACGAGATACACAGCCTACATACCTCCACGCCATGACTCCAAATTCATTGGCCCGACAAAAATTCCGGTTTATAGTCACGGATATATCGACGGTTACTGTCTACACAAGCGCACCAATATCCGACTCTACGAGACAGCATTGGCTACTCTGCCAGTCGTACCCGCTCCTCAATTCTCTTCTCACCACGCCTCTCCAATATGGTATGGTCTAAAAATTGCTACTTCATTTGAGTCGCTTTTGTTCCCCGAATAAGCACTGTGTCTGGTCCACCACTGAAACTACCTCCCAGCCGTCGACTTCAATTCCGACTGCTACCGCTATGCAAAATAATGGTTCTCATATCCCTATAGCCTCGAGCCTATAAATCTCACATACTTCCGGACCCTCTCGACCTGGAAATTCGTGATTCTCTACCGTCCACGTCTACTAGCACAGTAGATGGATCTATTACCACTCCAGGCCACCGTACTGCTCGGTCTTGAATGGAAGGTGATCAATCCTACCCACCGCGACCTCCCCCAACTGCCAGCAATGACAGCAATGGCGATAGCCATAATATGAAGGCCTCGGATACTGTTACTCGTGAAGATGGCCACTACGCCGGCTTGAAGTTGTAACACGGTTCCACCATCAGCTTTGTGTTGATGAATTGAAACAACCCGGACCTTAACGTTATTTCAGACCGAGGATCCTGAAAGTGACATTGCCGAACGGCAGATATTAGGGGAATTCACGGTTGCTTTCCGCACGCGGTTTCGAACCGCTTTCACGTCCACTTTCGACCTTACTTTCGGCAATAAGATACCGGAAATCTAAAGGGAAAGCTGGACCAAAATGGGGATCTCAGATGTATGCCCGCTTTCAGAGCTGTGAGGATATGCCGCGCGTCTGCGGAGTTTGAATAGCTAGTCCATCGTATCGATCATCGTGAATTTTGTCTCTCCTGTACCTATGGCTCGCACAACAGAGCGACAAGATGCAACCCATGCTCTTTTCATCACCTATCTCACACAGCGGATACTTGAGCAGCAACAGGAGGTTTCAGTGGACTCAGACAGCTCGGAGAGCTTGGATTCAGACCAATCAAATGACTCGGGGTCTGATGACTCGTCAGATGAAGAAGTCCCGACGAGCCATCGCCTACTCAAAGTTCTCGAAGCACTCCACGCAAAGCGATACAACCAGGATCACAGGAAGATTCCCAAGACAAAGGAAAATCTACGCCTGCTTCTCACAGAATACAAGAACAATTATCCCGAAATTTTTCGATCCTATGTCCGCATGACTCCGCACGCCTTCAATAAGCTCTTAGAGCTAATAGCCTCGCACCCTGTCTTCTCTAACGACTCAAACATACCACAAATGCGGGTGGAGGAGCAGCTTGCGATTGCCCTGTACCGTTTTGGGCACTATGGGAACGCTGCAAGTACTATGAAGGTGGCAATTTGGGCGGGTGTAGGTTTTGGGACGGTGCAGTTGGTGACGGATCGGGTGATGCTAGCATGCTTAGATCAGTCTTTTCGGGAAGCAACTATTCACCAGCCCGATACGGCAGCAAAGGATAAAGCAAAGGAATGGGTGGAGGATCAGTCATGTGCAGCCTGGTGCGATGGATGGCTCATGGTCAATGGCACGCTCGTGCCCTTGTATGCCCGCCCAGCACATTTTGGAAATAGCTGGTATGATCGAAAATCCAACTACTCTATGAACGTACAGGTACGAATGTCAAAGAAGCTCTACTTGCATTTTTTGTGACTGAATTTGGCTCTTTGTTAGCTTGTTTCCACCCCAGACTTACGAATTGTTGACTATTCCATCGGCCTTCCTGGCAGTCAACATGACTCCACTGCCTGGTCTATGACTGATATCGCCCAGAACCCAAGGAAGTGGTTGGCTGATGGTGAATGGATTTGGGCTGATACAGCATATCCTCTGCGACACTGGTGTCAAGCACCATATAAAGCGTGAGTACATTTTTGAATGAGCCTCATGAACAATGCACTCAAGACCACCCATGTCTCAGTCCAGAAAAGGAGACTCCTGAGAATACAACTTATAACTACACCCTTTCAAATGTCCGAGTTCGATCGGAGCACTGTGTCGGGTACTTGAAGGGTTGCTGGTCATCACTACGAGGGCTACGACTTCGCATTGACGACCCTGTAGACATTCAGTATGCGACATGTTGGATGACTACTTGCCTTCATCTTCATGTATTTGCCATGAATCATGAAGAAGGTACGGTCTCTTTGGACAGGTTCTTCCGAAAGGGGAAGAGAATCATTCAGTCTGATCGGGCTGCAACCCAGACTGAAGGCGGTGGGGCAGAGGAAGGGGAAGATGACGAAGATGACGAAGAGGAAGAGGGTGATGAAGAAGAGCTTCAGAAAGGATGCAGGAAGCGGGAAGAACTGAAGAAGGTCTTATTTGAATCTATGTAATGTATATAACTATACGAGATTAACTACATTGAACTTAGACCGACTACATACCCATCAAGGATGGATCGACTGAGGGTTCAGGCGGTGGAGCTCCAGCACGCATCAACATCTGCATCCTACACATCTCCATCTCATGCTGACGCTGCCTTTCAGCCTGCTCTGCTGCATGCGCTAAGCGCAACTGTTCGATCTCGAGTCAGGTCTTTGCTTTGGCTTTGGTTTTGATCCAGATTGTAGCCTCATACGACTCATTTGAGGCTACAACAGCGGCAGCGATCTGGTCGCCTATTGTGCGACGGCGGGACTGGGGAGCCGGCGTTGACGAGGACTGCTGTGAGGCAGAAGCCTTGCTAATCGATGAAGTTGACTTTGCTTTCTTGATGGTGCAAGTGGGGGTTTCGGTGGCCTCGATATCGGAGGAGGCATCCACTGCACGCTTACGACGCGGAGTGAAGGGGCCAGTCACGGGGGTGGTCTGAATTGAGTCGATTGTGTCGGTAGGTGATAAGGGGGAACCACGTCATGTCAACTTTGACTTTGGGGTAACCTGCCATCATAGTGTTAGACTGCTCAGTCACGGTGCGAAGAGGAAAAAAAAACTGACTGGAGCTCGCCCGCTATCCCCTGTATCCTCTTTAGCACCATCCTCGTCATCCTGATGCTCGCCGGCTTCATGATGTTGGAGAACGTCAGTCAGCACATCAGACTGACTGTTAGCAACAGCCGAAAGATCAACCGCTGGGTTACTGCCATGATACTCTTCCATTGTCTTGTAGTACGGGAACTTCTGCTGTATTTCTTCTGTAAAACAACTGTTAGCCTTCTGGGTTTAGTGTGGGAGTATGATTATGGTCCCATACCCCATACGTTGGCCGGATCACCATACAAGGTGTCTTCCTTACCAGCCATAATAATACCATGCCCAGTCTTGCCCGGCTCCTTCTGATACCGCACAAATGTACTCTTTAGGCTGCATAGCAAAAATTAGAAAGGAGAAGAGTCATCATGGGAGACCACTTACACTTTTACACGGTTTGCACAAGACTTTCCAAGGACATCTACCGTGCATCCTTGTAGCCTGCTTTTTTTGGGGAGCCATCGAGTATAAGGTGAATTATGAGGGCGATGGATACAGATAAAGAGAGTAAAGTAAGGACAGTGGGTTGGAGTACGTCGAGGTCGAAAAAAGAGATGGACGTGTAGATCGATAAGGCAGCACCCGCACGGATTACACATTCAAACTCCGCCGCCGCAAGAGGGCAAATCGGAAAGCGGACACGGAAGTGACATGAAAGGAAGCTCTCACTTTCCGACCAATTTCAACAAAAGCAGAGTGGAAAGTGGACGTGAAAGCGGCTCGAAACCGCGTGCGGAAAGCAACCGTGAATTCCCCTATTGATGCTGAGTCAACCTTGCTCCCATGAATTTAACATGGAAAGAGAATATCGCGTGAGATGTACTGTACATAATCAAGATATGTGGCGAAGTCCGCAGTATGCTGGTCTTAACGACATACATAGGAGCTCATCGGGGAGCTTTATTCATTCACCAGTCCTCAGATTAGACCAAATCCCAACCGTCTACATTTGAGCTGTCTGCGTTCACCGTCCTGCATTTTCCTTTCCGTCGGGAGGACATGCCGGCTAGAAGAACCTCATGAGAGTCGGCAGGTACAATTCGGTGATAAACTCGTACCATCCTTCTTCAACCATCGCCTGAAACCCTTGGTCAAATGACCGGTAAATGAATCGCTCTCGCTACGATCGCTTTCGGAACCAATGGATGTGTTGACGAGTGAGAACGTCGATGACGAGGTGAGATGAGATTCCGAGCGGGAAAATTCATCTGGATCCGAAACTTCAAGCTCTACCATCCTTCTATTGTGAGGGTCACCTTGATCATAGCATTAGGTTATGTCACGACTCAAAACACAATAGGTACGTACCTCTCAGTAACTCGGGATAGCCTTTATCTCGAGCGTATTGCCTTCTGTTCGACCCATAACCTTTGGTACACAGATGATTTTTGACAGACTTATATCGATCATTGTTCCACCATGATCCAATCCATGTTTTGGCCTTCAACTCAGGTATGCCATATTCCATCCAGCTCTTTTCTGGGATCACATGCTTTCCCTCTGGGTCAGACGCCCAGTAGAATGAGGAGTCAGGAAACGGATAGCGGATACAGCACATCCCGTTGATGTACTCAACCTGGAGAGGTGGAACGAAGAGGTATGCAGATCTGGGAGAGGCTGTGTGGGTATGAGAGAGATTTCCAAAAAGGGAGAATCCTATCTCATCAATGAACCCTGGATGTAGGTATCGGATCAAGATGAAGATTGGACTGGTAATAAATATTGATTCAGCACTCACTAGACCCCCTTCTTGCATGAAAGGGATGTTGGCTGAGGTAGGCAGCCCGGAGCAAAGTTCGTTCCTTCAGAGGAAGGCGCAATGAGAAATATAGGTACAATTGATTGTTGCACATGTTGTGTAGTTCAAAGTCAACACGAGACGGGACTAATTTGAATCAGAAATGGATTGGATAGATAAAATTTGAGCATACCTCTTGTGAAATAGTTGGCTTTGATATTGCGACTTTTATTCTCAAAGTGCCATTCAGGGGATGGAGTGGAAGGGAAGTGGGCGAGAATCTCTCCTCTCCAACGGACGACGGTGCCGAAGGTCAAGAGGTTGTGGGTTGCATAATCTGACAGCGGTGCTGCGAGTGTGTTTCCCACTGACGCGTAGAGGTACAAAACATCACCGAAGGTCTTCTCAAAGTGAGTGGCGATGTCGTCAGTATCGAGTTGGGGTTGCGTGCCGTGGGGTAGTGGAATTGGGTTTCGAAAATCTGGTTCGTCCTCCCATTCTCCTTCTCCGATAGAAGCAGAGGCAATGTCATAGTGCCAAGACTTGGTTTTGGGATTGAACATCCAGTCCGAAAACCACCACGTCACCTGTCGTGCTATCTTAGCCGGGCCAATGTTCAGAGTAGTTTGCTCACCGGAAACGTCAATGTTTTGTCGGTGCGAAGTGCTTGTACTGCGATGTTCTAAACACATTTTCAGCCAATCTTCCCTAAATAGGTTTGATGGATGTACCTGTGTGTACTGAAGGTAGGCCAATAATATCCCGTCCTCGGGATAGCGTCTCACGAACTCCGATCCATTGGTCAGCCCTGGTATTCCCGGATAGTTAGCTTTGGTAACTGCTACAGAAACCTTGATACCTTCATGAAGCACAAAGGCCGGCATCTCTGACTGCACTATTCCCAGCAGTTGCGTGAGCCACGGCGATCTACAGTCCCCTTCAGCTCAAAATGATCGTTGATCCTTGTGCTGAAATGAGCCCCACCTGTGTTTTGAGTATGCGTGATAGAAGTCCTTCCACAGCTGGACTACATTATCACCTCCACATCTATAATAATGCGTAACTCGCACTCACCAGGTTCAAAGTTGTCCTATCCTCCTTCGCTTCTGGCTCGATTGTAACGATAGTGACCGCGGGCTCGTAGTTTGGGTAAATCCTGGCAGTTTGGAATCTTCGTACAACCTTGACCCTTGTTTTTACCGGCCTCTCGAATGGATTTGTGGAATTTTGAACATGAAAATTCATCTTCTGTGACCACACCGGTCCCACCAATAATACATTGCCCTCATGGAACTCCTGGAATCGTGTTTGTTTCGGCTAGAACGGACGCCAGTTTAGCTCTCTAATTCCAAAATGATCTACAATGCCAACATACCAGAATCCTCTTCTCCTCCTCCTTGCACCTTCCGCAATGACACTGGTGTATATGTGTCACATTTCCAGCAATGTTGTTGAATTGTTGATTTCCAACAAAGGTGAGGTCTCCAGAACATTGGACGAAACTGGACATACTGGTAGAGGCAAAGCAAGAACGGGAACAACTGATGGCACGCTTGTATATGTGAGGCTTCAAACAAATATGCTGTCCACATGTTGTTTTAGCGCTCAAGGAACAAGCCAATAAGCAACCCCGAAACTCACTTTTGGTCCGATATGCATACTCAGCTCCATAGATGGATATAGCTTACTAGTCACAGTCACCACGGGTAAGATCATCAACGGGTGAACATCAGAAGGGCGCAAGAAAAGGCACATGACCGATGAGTCACGACCTTCGGATGAGCTCTGGTGTACCAACGAAGACCGAAAAAGACGAACCCCCATCTCAGATGAATTTCCTTGAAGGATTTTGCTGAGCAGAAAGACAGACAAAGATACGTACCGTCTGTTGCCCTGACTCGCGTTAAATATGTTGTATCATATTTCCATCAATCGAGAGCTCTGCGTCAGTGATTGGAACAAACAGCAGCTGTAGAAGATGTACTTTTGACCCCATATCAATCCATCGGTCCTTCAGCTGCCGTGGCAAAAACCTTAAATTCATTTCTTGAGAGGCTCCATCATCATCGTGGGGCGTGTCAATCCCCAGCACGTAAAAGTTGCGTTGTAGTGGGTGAGATGAGGTGGAATCACAGGATCTGATCTATGCTCTAGTAGCTACCATATACATGAGCGCAGGTAAGCAGAGTCTGACAGTACTTCAAACACGGGTAGAGACTTGTTACTGTCGCTCCGGAACACACTCGTCCCTGAAGCTTTCGTGATTCGTGAACAAAACCGGCTTTCCGGCTCGACGGACATGATACGAGGCAAGTAGGCCACTCGAGATGACGTGAATACGAGATAAACGGCATAGAATCTAGATAAACGACGAGATGTGAACTTCGTACTGGAGAGGCAGAGAAAATGTGAGATGCTCACTCACAGTGCGATGGTGAAAGAAGTTGTTTTCATATGCATCGCCGCCCGAGTGTAGGCCTGTTTTCGTCATGTAAATGAGTAGGTAACAGGACTTGACTAGTGACTTGTAGCTAGGGATCTAGATCTCTTGAACACGATGTCGTTCGCCCCGAAGAGCAAGCCCTCTTGACAGATGTACGGTAGAGCCATAGTAGGGTATTGATCAGATAAGATATCAAGTAGAAAGGACGAGGGAAATGTACTCTCACAATGCCATATCTCCCATCTTCTGCTCCGACCACGTTTCCCTTCAACTAGTCGCTTTTCCTCTCTCCGGGGTGCAACGGGGAGCATAAAAGGTCGGGAAGAAACGAGAAGGAAGGGTCGTAATATGCTACCAGAGCTCCACTGTTCGAGGGCGTGGTAACCATAGGAAAGTGGTTCATCGTTGAGCGTTGAGCTTTGGGGTAGCGCTGAATACCAAGTACTGTCGGAAGGGACAGAGTGATCCCAAAAGGGTTGATGCGTGACGTGCGGAGAGAACTAAGGCTGATGAGTGACAGGAGTAGGTGGCTAGAATACTTCTTAGTGTTTGAGTTAATCATCTGTAGACCTTGACCCAAGGCGGAAACACCCTGGCATTTTCCTCTTCAGTAGCAAGAAGGCATTCATCGATCCGGTTGATGTTGTCGCGCAGAATATGGGCGACCAGCAGCATACTGATTGACAAGCTCGGCCACAATATCGATTGGTGGGTTTTGTAGACGCCAACATATTTGATGCAAGATATGGATACATAGACCGTAAAGGAGTAACGTGTTTTCCTCGTAACTATTCTCGCTGCACCCAAAAACTCATCTTTATCTGGGCTGATTGAGCAGAATCCTTATCATTATTGAAAAGACAGCCAAGGTCAACAGAGTGCAAATAATCCACTTGGCGTGGTTTTAGATCTAGAGTTAGCCGATGTAGTGGGCTTGCTGGTCCCGTTATAATACAAACTAAGCCCAGTGTCACGACAGACCAGAAGCTGTGAGGTATGAGTGAGAAAGGCATGTGAAAGGGGCATTCCGATTCATTTTTTTCCAAGGGCGGTATGACTAGAACGGTCTGGAAGCGTATTCCATAAAGGCTGTTGGAGCCGGCAGGCCTTAGAAATTTCCCAGTTTCCTCCATAGGTGGCAGCCATAATTATGTTGGATGGCCAGTCTATACAGTACAAACATTTCGGATAGTCACCTACTATTATTGCTCGCTATTTACTTTTCTCGCTACAAGAAGCTTCAATCCGAGCCGAACCTCTTGACAACAGTTAAATCCACGTCGGCTGGAATATGGGGCTGAAGGCCGTCAATGTTTATAGCTTTCACAACTAGCTTCGTGTGATCGAAACAAAATTTCACAGAACCAAACAAGATTCATGTTGAAAGACCCTGCAGATAGACTGCTAAATGACGGAATTTGGGGAAATTTGGTTCCCGAGTCAATTTTCTCGTCGAACGAGGGACTCCTCATGATCTCAGGAGAGAAAGAAAATAGATAGCTATTGTTTTGGACATACTGCACATTATTACTGCGGAATTCACTGGTCACAACAGAGCGGGAACGACGTGGTGGCTGTATTACGAATTGTTGGATTGGACCAGATTCCAATCATCCGCGTCCGGATCCTCTGTGTTCACGGCCCTGCATTTCCCCTCCCGTCGGGTGGACATGTCGTCTAGGAAAACCTCATGAGAGTCGGCATAGGTGATTCAATGATATGCTTGTACCATTCCTATTCATCCAAAGCTTGAAGCCCTTGGCCAGACGACCGGTAAACGAATCGCCTTTGCCACAATCAACTTCGAAATTGATGGGTGTGTCGACGAGCGAGAACATCGATGGTGAGGTGAGATGAGATTCCGAGCGAGAAGAATCCTCAAAATCTGAATCCGAATTTTCAGGGTCGACCATCCTTCTATCGTGAGGATCACCTTGATGTGGCATCAGGTCATGTCACTACTCAAAACATGATAGGTACGCACCTCCCAGTAATTCGGGATAGCCTTTATCTTGAGCATACTGCTTCCTATCTGACCCGTAACCTTTGTTGTGCAGATAATCCTCAACCAACTCATGTTGTCCCTCCCGCCACCATGATCCAATCCATGTCTTGACCTCCAGCTTAGGTATGTCATATTTTATCCAACTCTCTTCTGGGATCACATCTTTTCCCTCTGGGTCAGATGCCCAGTAGAATAATGATTCGGGAAGCGGATGGCGGACACAGTACATCCCGTTGATGTACTCGACTTGGAGAGATGGAACAAAGAGGTATGCAGGTCTGGGAGACACCGTGTGGGTACGAGGCCAATTTCCAACAAGGGAGAATCCTATCTCGTCAATGAAGACTGAATGTAGATATCAGATCAAGATGATCGGCGTGGAAATAAGTACTGATCCAGCACTTACAGTCGCTCAATTCATAGAAATGCTGGCTGAGGTAGGCAGCCCGGAGCCGAGTTCGTTCCTCCGAGGGAAGGCGCAATGAGAAATATAGTTGCAATCGGGGGTTGTGTATGTTGTAGGATTCAAAGTCAACACGCAAGGAGCCTGATTTGAGTCAAACATGAATTCAATGGATAGAAATTGAGCATACCTTTTGTGGAGCAGCTGGCTCTGATATTATGACTCCAATTCTCAAAGTGCCATTCAGGAGTTGCAGTGGAAGGGAAGTGGGCAACAATCCCATCATAGCGGTTGGCAACAGCCCCGAATGTCAAGAAGTCGTGGGAAGCATGAGCTGACAGTGGTTCTTTGCACGTGCATCCCAATGACGCGTAGAGGTATAAAACATCTTCACCCGTCTTCTCAAAGTAGGTGGCGATGTCCTCAGGATCAAGTTGGGGTTGCGTGCCTTGAGGAAGTGGAAGTGGGCTCAGAAAAACAATCTCATCCCTCCACTCTCCAATGGAAGCGGAAGCGACATCATAATGCCAAGACCTGGTTTTGGGATTGAACATCCAGTGAAACCACCTCCCCACCTGTTGTGCTATTTTTAGCCAGGCGAATGTTCAGAGTAGTCTACTCACCGGAAACGTCGATGTGTTGTCGGCGCGAAGTGCTTGAACTGCGACAGTCTGGATACACTCTCAGCAAAGCTTCCCTGCTCAATCGGTGTGATGAACATACTTTTGTGTAGACAAGGTACTGATATACTATCCCGTATTCGGGGTAGCGGTCCGTGAACTCCGATCCATTGGCCAGCCCTGGTATTCCCAGATTGTCAGCTTCGAAAACTCCTACTCAAGCCTCCATACCTGCATGAAGGACAAAAGCCGGCGTCTCCGACCTCACTATTCCCAGCAATTGTGCCAGCCACGGCGATCTAAATTCACATACAGCTCATAAAAACACAGAGATCCTCGCGCCGGAATGAGCCCCACCTGTGACTTGAGTATGCATAATAGAATTCATTCCACAGCTGGACTACATCACTCTCTCCACGCCCATAACAATGCGTAATTTGCACTCACCAGGCACATAGTTGCCCTATCCTTCTTTGCTACTGGCTCGATTGTAACGATTGTGACCGTGGATCCGTAGTTTGGATAGATTCGGGCAGTTTGGAATCTTCTTACAACTTTGACCCTTGTGTTTACCGGCTTTCTGAATGGGTTTGTGGACTTGACAACATCGATGTACATCTCCCCTGACCACGCCGGTCCCTCCAATAACACATCACCCTCATGGAACTCCTGGAATCTCGTTTGCCTTGGCTGGAACAGACGCCATTTAGCTCTCTGATTCTAAGTGACTGAGATAGCGGCGTACCAATATTCTGTTTTCATTCTCCTCACACTCCTTATGACGACATTGATGTATATTTGTAACGTTGCCAGCAATGTGCTGGAATTGCTGATTACCGACGAAAGTGAGGTCCTGCGAGTTCGGAAAA
This sequence comes from Marasmius tenuissimus, assembly GCA_029532415.1. Lineage (NCBI taxonomy): Eukaryota > Fungi > Basidiomycota > Agaricomycetes > Agaricales > Marasmiaceae > Marasmius > Marasmius tenuissimus. The sequence goes on along the minus strand of JAQOTA010000043.1, from coordinate 51,714 downwards.
AAGCTTGACATGGTGGTAGAGGCGTAGGAAGAATGGCACCGAATATGGACCCACTTGTATATGTGAAGCTTCGAATGTACATCCTGTCTACACGTGTATTTAGCGCTCACAAGACCCGCCAATAGGCAGCCCGAAAACACACTTTTGATCAGATGTGTAGAAGATACAGCCCAACAGCTCCAATCACTGCGGGCGCGATCATTAACGGGTACCTCCTGTCGGTTTCTGGAAGAGGCAACAAAATGAACAGCATCAATCCTGTGGTAGTAGAGGCCAGAAATGGTCGGTGACCTTCGGGTGAGCTTTGGTACACCCAAAAAAAAGACGTGTCAACCTGAGATAGATCATGAAATCCGGTGCCCTCTATTGCCATGACGCGCTGTAAACACGCTATTCATATTTCTGTCAATCGAGAGCCCTAGATCAGTGATTGGAGCAAACAGAACTGTGAAGCGCGGTACTTCTGACCCTCATATCCGGTCGACCAGTCTGTTGGCTCTCCGTACCCTACAATAGACCAGTACAGATCGACTTATATCAGAGCTTGTTTGCCACTGTCTATCAAAGTCAACCGAGCTCGCCTTTGGCAGCTTCCTTCTGCCTTACTGCTCAGCGGGGCATGTCAGAACGCGTGGGGATGAGGTATGAATCCTCTCAAAATGCTCACTTGGAGGTGGTCCGGACTATCTCAACATAGAATTGTGAGCGGATTGCACCATCAAGTGTTGATCTTTACACGGAGAGATCAGATCGCTATATTCCTCGTTTCTGTAGCACATGGTCGATCATTTCGGAGTTTTTTCTTCACCTGAGAAGACGGTCAGACAGGAATAGAGGATAGAAGGTATAGCCATGAGGATGGTACGCACTAGATTACATCCGAGACCTCCAATTTCTGTCCCTTTAATACTCTTTCTCGGTTTCTCGACGATTCCAGCTATGGCAAGTTGTAACGATCCTTCCCAATTGCCCGCCCGAGGTGCTCTAGTCACGGGACTATCGCCTCCCTCAAATTGAATGATCTTGAGCAAACAAGACTGTGGAGCCCGAATTAGCCAGGCGCTCATCAGAGCTGTGGCGGGCCCTATTAGAAGCGTGAAGAAAATGAAGTGTCAAGGATTGGTGATAACCTACCTCCATGTGTCGTTTCGGAACCTGCCGAACGCACCAAATTCATCCACGACGCCTTCCTTCAAGCTTCAAGGCGGCATGCTTAGCCTTAAGTGAGCCTGTGAATCACGATCTTGATGCTCAGTGTCGAAATTCGCAGAGAAAAAAAATGAATGAAATACTAAAAAGAGACGCACTGCGGTACTAGTCTTGTAAGCGGAGAAGGCAGTACAGTACGAGTGGCCTTCCAAGCCGCATTGATCTGCCCACTCATCCCTCGTTAATTGACCATTCAACCTTTGTTTGACAGTTGATTACGCACGGATTATCCTCTTGAACTCGAGCCTTATACTCTGAATAAAACGGTTGAACCGAATATTGTAGTGACAGGTAACTTTGCTCAGGACTCGTGAGGCGGGTCGGAGAGACAGAACCTCGTCCAAATCCTGATTCATCACCTATTAGATGCGGTGATTAGCCTGACCTATCGATCAGTGATAAAATGAGCTAGGAAGCTCTCGCATCAATGCGTGTAATAGGTTTACTGGAAACGATACCGAAAAAGTACCGTAATGGCGGTGTGAAAGAGTTCTGCTTTTGCAATGCATTATGGAAGGCTGGACGGTCGCACTTTCCCATCAGTGATGGCCACTGATAGCCTCGGTGCTCCTTACCGATATGGAAGCGGAAGGTTCCAGGACCCCGGAAATCACAAATATCCACGTATGAACCATACTTCCGACCTGTATTCGAGTCGAAGCCTTGAGTGAGCTGTCACCTTCCATACTGACCCCAATTTGACATCTTATTGCAGTGATATTAGAATCGGTTTATTATGCGGTCTGGCAACCGCGAGTTTTTAAAGAACTAGCACGGTCACCCAGGCTTTATGCTCAAATCAAAGATCACTCGCATGGATATCTGTTGTTCTCTTTGTCGGTTAATTATTTAATCATCTGACTTGGCCAAGAGTTCAATTGGACTTCCGAATCCCGTTCCCCCCAAAGTCAACGGGAGTAGAAGCTATCGTACGAAATTGGGTCAAATGACGGTGACAATGTAGGTCCGCTACACATTCTTGTGGATTGAGACTTGATCCTATGTAGCTAGGGTCCTGAGTTGCTTTCTTTCTAGCCAGTAATGATGATGTCAATGGACAAAGTTGGTGAGAGGATCAACCACTTCTGCTAAGTACATGGTGCCACCAATCTTCTCAGAGCTCGACAGGACCGAACATGGGCAACGTACAAGCTAACTAGTCCTATCATCTACTTATGTCAACGGCTACGGGTCAGACTCCTGGAAATAACTAACCCCCCCAGACTATAGTCCACACGGGAGGGTCTTCAGGACGAAGCGAGTGTACGTCGCCGATAGTGATCATAGGATGAACCATACAACGGTGTCACTATGGGACATAAGGCGATGGAGGGGGGTTCAGCTCGAGTACCCTCGTATTGACCATGGCAAGGACCCAGCAGTATACACACAGTCAATGCGACGCGGAAGATAGGGAGCAGTAAAGGGTAAAAATTACTCCTGGGTATTTAAATATCCAGGCCCGGAAGTTGAGCTGACCAAAGACCCTTTGGAAGGGTAATCAAGATTTACTGACCAAATCATACCACTGTATGAATACTCTGACCATGTCATTGTAAACACCTGGTACAATGGACTAACGCTGAACAGAATCTACAAGTAGCAACACAGAATACAGATATCTCGGATATTGATACTATGGGGTATCAGGGGTCACCACAGCAGAATTGATGGAATGATGGTGAAATGATACGCGAAAAGCGCGACCGTCCGGCCTTCCATAATCTCCAGGTTTCCCCACTTTTTAATCAACCTCGTTACGACCACTGAAATATTGCACAGCATCAATCCAGATTCGAATGCATACCTCAACGTACGGTAACGTAGCGATGACTTCTTTTTCTGACCTGATCTGATTCCTATGAAGATGAATGTGGCATGGGGGATGGATACAGTCGTCGTGATGATAGCCGTTGAGAAGATCTAGGCTAACTGACAACGAAGAGAGTTTGTATGAGGTGAATGGGAATGAGGACTCAACTAAAGGTACAGTGTTGAGTTAGCATCAATGATAGGATCTAAGCAACATCTGACGCACCAACGACTTGAAAAATTACTAGAGGTACGCCGGAGAAGAGGGCAAGCAGATTGTCTGTCCAGTATCAACAAGACAGTTGGAAGGAGCGTGGGATGGCACAGAATGCCGAAGCAAGACCTATGGCGACATGCGGGTCTTCTGGGTTGAGAAGCATGGATACAGAACTGGAATGGCCCTCAATGAAACTCTGAAGCAACCTATGTTCCTTTCTTTTTCTCTCGGTAGCGATGAATAAAGGGGGGAAGACAGAGCACTGTGGTGTGCCAACCGTGTCGGGGAGTGGTAAGCTCTCAGGGCGAAGTATATATTCGACCGACATTGTGAGACTTTGTTTCACCGGATGCCCGTCACTATTCAGTTCTTGATTGATTAGCGGATACATGCTGGAGGAATGTTCTTAGCGCCTTTTGGTATCTCAGTATACTCGGGAACTCGGATCGAGAGGTACACATGCGTTCTTCCGTATCGGAATACTATGTATTCAATTTGTTGATAGCCGATCACAAAACTATCGGCTCAGAAGATCCGAAGGATCTTGACCTGCCCTCAAGACCGTCCGCGTCACACGTTCTTGCTCTTACCAAGCTGCTACTTCCGAACTACTTCTGTCTTCACAGGCTAACAGGGATAGTAGAGTAACAGACAGACAAACTGAACTCAACTTCCTTCTTATTTAACCGGTAAGCGAATATTTTCTTCGCTTGTTCGTTTTTAGCTGAAGCATCAACAACCTAGACAGAGGAATGCGACAGCGGTGGAATATCGCTGAATGTTTTCGTGGCCAGATCTCTTGGGTGCCTCAGGGGCTTCAGGGTTTTATTTTCCTTGCCCTTAACCGCTGGATACTTGTCCCTTTTGAATATGTCCATCTCCCTTTCACAATGGCTATACTTTGGAGGCGAAACATGGCCTCCTTCTTGCGAGTCATTTTCGGTCATTATCTAGAGTAGCCGCACAAAGTTCTCTGAGCCACACTACTAAAACTCATTCAAATGACCCTTTCTTTATCTCTGGCCTCTGAACAGGTTCTGGTCACTCAACTCGTCCGCTTAATCCTCATTCATACGACGACAGTAAGCGAATCTGGAGTAGTTCATCTGCTAGGATCATTCAGGGCGAATATGCTGTTGGCTATACTGTTCAAGGATACTGCCATCTCCGAGCTTTGGGTTACTTACCTTCATATTATCTCTCTCCCTGATCAAACTGAGGCCTTGATCTACGCTGTTCATCGAGTACGGATCTCTTCGAGTCACAAATCTATCCGCCGTATTGTCCCCCTTCACCATCCGGTTCCTCCAAGCTTACTGGGGTAACAGATTGGACGTACCTCACTCAGTGGTTCCGTGCTCGCATCTACATAGCTTCTCAGTGTGTTTGTCATTGCTCGTCCCGTTCTATGGCTCTTCCTGCTTAGCTTACCCTGGACATGTCCTCAATGTTTTCCCGTGATTCGGTTTCTATTGTTAACCGTTAATCGCTATGCTCAGCGTTCCGATTCACACGATCATCCGGTTCTCCGTTTGCCGACGTAAGTGCCTCGCCTCCGAGTCTCTTCCCGGTCCGCAGACATAGATTGATTCCTGAAAATGCTTTGCTGGTACAGACCAGTTAGTTGGCCGCGGGCTCAATGATTGTCAGTTACGGACGGCAGTTGCCGGATAGTGGTGTGTTACATTTGCCCTGTCAGTTAATCAGGGAATTACCGGTTGTGATAGCGGGGGACAAAAACACACTGCTACTCGCATCCAGCAAAGGTATGGACATTGCCAACATAGGATTTGTGTTGGATCCGGAATACAGGAGTGTTCCAGTCATGCATTACTCATGAGAAAGTGGGTTTGGACCGCAAAATACATCTCCCTCTCGTGATTTCGGTCATCCACTGCTTGATGCTGGTTACCAGGGATTTGTACTGGTTAATTATTTATCTTGAAAGGCCTGCAGACCGTTTGATTTACTCTGTGCACTCAGACATCCATTTAAGGTCCAGCTTCTCTCATCAAATGTCGAATGCACCGGCGGACTTTATCAACGCAGCTGCTGCTGCTATATATAGGTGCGTCTACTCCCTCTCGGCTCGTGTGAATCCCCCCAACTCGCAGGTCGAGATTTGTCGTTACTCCCCTCCCGAATATGGCACTGATACCAGATGCTGGAGGCATGCTAGCGGCAACTTTTAGTGAGGTGAAATATCGATTGCAATCTTTCTTGATCTAGGGGAGCTCACAAATCGTCCATCACCCAGATTCTCCTTTACGGTGAGATACGGAGCTTCCGTTGGCTTGATGGGTGGGGCGCTCGCGCGCTGAATGCCTCGACTTCAGGTTTCCTTGTCTGCAACTACCTGTTTACCTTATACGTGACCTTACTACCGGATAATCCACGGGTGTGTGAAAGGGGCTCGAGAGCCTCTCGAGGGCATGTGACCGTATGTGTTCGGCGCTTTTGAGCTTGGCTCCTCCACGTTCATTCGGTTCGCTGGCTTCTCCTTCCACGCAGGTCATGATCAAAGTCTCGACCGTAATGTTTTTCGTGGCCACGCTTCATTTCTCGATTGCACTTTACCGTGGATGGATTGCATTTCAACGCAAAACGGGGGAACCTGCAGCCATTTTTTTCTCCCACCTCGATACCTGGCATCGTGTCCTTCAGGATATGCTGTTCGTTATTCAGGAAAGTTTGGGGGCTGCAGCCGCGGTACGTCAAGCTCAGCCTTTCCTTTAGTTCTGAGTATGTTTCGTTCGTACAGATTTTCACCGTGACTTCGTCTAACTTCCAGATATACCGTTCATGGGTCCTTTGGAATAAGAACTGGAAGATTCTCTCCGCACTCCTTGTCATATACACTGCAGAGCTTGGTAAGTCCATCTCTTATTCGCGATTCGATCCACCCTTACGCCATTCTCGTTCCCGAGCCACCGGGATCGGTGTTTGCGTCACATACACTCACAAATCCACTGGGGGCATGCAGCAAGCAGAGCTCTTCCAGCTTTTAGACAAGTGGTCAAGAGCTCACGCAGCCATACTCATTTGTCTAAACTCTATAACCGCCTCACTCATGGCGGCGCGGGTATGGAAAACGAGATACACATCGTCTAAATATAGACAGTCCACTTCTCGACTGGATCCGATTTTGAGAATTCTGGTCGAGTCGACAATGTTGCAGCTCATTCCGGAGATTTTACTGTTGATTTTCCTGTGCTTGGAGATGTCAGCGGCCTTTATCTTTCTGCAAGCGCTCGCTCCGATTATAGTGAGTGATCATTCCAGTCGATGGTGCTTCACGTTAACATATTTATCTCCTTTCCTTAATTGTTGGGTATCATAGGCAATAACGTTCAACACGTTGACGTTGCGTATCAAGCTCTACAACCTAAAGGACTCCATTGGTTTCGTTCCTTGTCCTGATGGGCGAACGAGCCGACTGGGTACCCATGTCTTGGCGATCGAGAACGATAGAAATGCGCAGTCCATCCAGATTTCGGTGGGCATTCACCACAATCAACGGAGTCACGAACAAGAAGCTTTGGAGAACCTAGATGCAGGGCAGCATCATGGAAAATGATTTGCATTGCAATCCTTGTTCAAAGTTCTGTACGTATCCTCCTTTGCCGTTCGGTGTACGAGGTACTTTCACTCATTCAGACTCGTGTAGGTCATTCTCCTGAATTTTTTGCCCGCCCGTCCCCCAATCTGAAAACTATTCATCCTATGTTGCTGTTACGATAAGCATCGTACTGTAGTCTTCTATCTTGTACCAGTGTTCTAAGGACTCTCAATTCTAGCTCTTTAGGGCTGGCCCGATAAGGAGAGCCTTACGATTCTACCAGAACAAACCGAACGCCCAAGGTATTACTGATAATGATTATCCGTTGCCAGGCCCTTCTAGCGGCTAATCTTCAATGAATTTCCCTGGTCTACGGGTACGTCCGGCGTCATTTGTTTGAGGGTTCGCTCAGATCACAGGTATAAAGGCGTGGGTGGTGAGAGGATATCTACTAAGCTTTGACTCGAGTTGAATGGAGCTGAAAGGGAAGGCGACCAGTCAGTTTTCTGGGTATCAGCGGTATCAGCGGGTTGGACAGAAAATCGCGATGGTAATTTCGATGTGATCGTAAGAGCAAGACTAGTATTCATGTCATGCTGATAGGATGCTCGGGAGATGGGAGATGATCCAGTTAATGTTCGCACCGGGGCCGTGGGATTGTGTACTAACGCTTCTGAAAGTCGAGGGAAACGGGAGATACAAGAAGAGTGTGAGCGAAGGGGTGTTTGGTTCGAGTGGATGTACTTCGGCCTCAGCCACGCCTGCGTTTTCGGTCGATCTACGAGCGGATGATTATCTCATATTTCTGTCCAACGTAGCGCTGGTTTCGACTTGTCGACGATGTCGGTGGTGATAGTGACAGAGGTAGGCAAAGATGAGTACGAGAGTGATGATCATGGAGGGGACAACGCCCAGAGTTATCTTGAGAAAGGAGGGCACCGGAGCAGTATTTTGCCTCTCCCTCCCTTAAGTTTTATTTGTATGTTGTCTTTTTTTCAGGTGGTTTCAAAATCCCCCAAACCGTACCCATTTAATGGTGCCACTTTCGTGTGGAAGCAAATTCGCAACATACATAATGAATACGTAGAGCCACCAGCGTTCGGCACTGCCGAGCACACTACTTATAGAACAAGTCTCTAATTCAGGTACTTGGTCGGGGCGACACTGTTCGTGCAACCAGTTCTTCTCGACCCTTTTATTTCCATACAGGTGTCGCCGATGTACGTGTAAACTGTATCGCTTCATTCCGAGGGATATGTGCTAGCCGAAGACTCACAGGATATATCAATCGATAGCTAATTCGTTGATCGTTCCACTTCATGGGTCTACTCGTCCCTGAAGAACCTGCTGTCAAACAGTCTCAACTTCAGAGTCAATTTCGTCAATAACTTGTCACGCTATCCTCGACGAATCGAAGGGATGATCATGCTCGATCAGCGCGTCACCCACCGCCTTGTTTCCGACACATTTGAAACGTGTAGCCTGACCGGAGACTCGAGGACTACTTTCGAATTTGAACGTCGGTGTGGTTCTACGCATAGCTGGACTGTAACTCATTGCTATGAGGTTCTTTTGGGATGGGATCTCGCTTCACCACGAACTAACTTGGCTTTCTCATCGACGCCCGTGACCTTCAGCCGACCGTTCTGCCAGATTCATGTCCTTCAACTATGGTTGTTCGACTAACCGAGAGGTGACTAAGTCTTCTGGTCCTTCCCATTTGCCCAGTAATACTCGCGAAAGCTCTTCCTCCGCGAGGTCTTAGCTTGGAGGCCATTATCCATGAGTACAAGGTGGCATGCACAAGCAGTTGCAGTAAACGCTGTGAATTAATGGATTTCGCAGCACTTGATGGGACTGGCGTGAGTGAAAACCAGAGAGCTATGAGGGTGACCTTTGGTTGTTCCTCACCTCGCGTTTTTCAGTGACACATACATACCACTTGGGTAGTGGAAGTTCTAAGTGCCCCCACACCCGACCCCGAGACCTACACTGGACCCTGATTCATCGGTTTCGGTTTTGGGTAAGTAGTGAATAACAAGTCATCGAAAAAAAAAACAAGAACAAGGCGCGAGATTACACCTCCGCCTCCGCCCCACCCATACTCCTCTTCCCCTTCACATCGGCCGTACTCTCAGCCTCCTTCTCCTCCTGCGTCACCCTAGCCTCTTCAACATCAACATCAACATCAACCTCCACACTCCCAACCTCCAGATGCGGCAGTTCCTCCTCCACTACCACAGCCGGCTCAGCCTCTTGAACCTCCTTCCTGGACGGAACAACCGGATGCCGAGTAGGCATTGCAATCATCACTGACACCCTCACTTTCGCCGGACTTTCCATCTTCTCACTCGAATTAGTCGGGGGTGAAGGTAGCGTCTGAGGAGGCAACTCTTCCTGTGGTGCAGGCTGGGGATATGAATACCGAAATGCCGGTTCTGAGAGTCTTGCCCAAGGAGGTACAATTCCTACTCCTGGTCCTCTGATATCGGGAGGGGTAGACGGAGGTAAGTTCGGTATCGAGGGCGAAGGCGGAGTAGAACGCGAGCCAGATCTCCATCCAAAGGTCGATCGCATACGACCGAGAAAACCACCCGGGGAGCTCGTGTCATCGGCGGTGGGGAGAGAGGTTGATGAATGATTTGCGATGCTATTGTCGTTGTTGAGGTTGGCGGAGGAGTTACCGGCGGAGGAGTTGTTGGGATTGCTTGGGTTAACGTATACGGGGTGTTTGAGGAGTTGGAGGGACATTGGCTGAGAGATAAAGAAAACGGTTCAGCGAACGCTCGAAGTGAAAGTGCGTGAAGAAAAGGCACGGAAGTGAAGGGGGGGGGGGAACTCAAGATGAACGCTCGTGAGCAATTGGGAAGGGGTCATTGCAGACCACAGCGTACATTGCGTTCGCCCGAGCTGGAACCTCAAACAGGCACAGCACGAGTATGGGAATCAACGTTCCTTTGAAACGTGCAGCATTGGATATGGGCCGGTTAAACCATCGAGGAACGAAACTGTAGGTCAGGGAAAGTGTAGCCGAACATAACCTCAAACGGCCAGATACCAGCACGAGGATGAAACGGGAAAGACCACTTAAAAAAGGACACAGCGAGGCAAATAACCGATGAGAACGACAGAACGAACGCATACTCACCATAATTCCCTGCCACTTCGCATCAGTAGTAACAGCCCTCTCAAGCGGACCTCCCGCATCCACGCCCAAATGCTGTTCCTCCTCCCTCGCATCCACATACCCCCCACCCAACCAAGCCTCCCACATAACAGGCTTCTTCCCGAAGTCCACTTGCCCTCCACCGCCTCTCCTTCTACCCATGACCCAAGGCCCTTGGACAGGAGGAACGTATGTCCCATTCCGTATAGCTTCCTCTACCATTCTCCGGTGTCGTCGACGCAACACCATCGAACGGGCAACAATGGCGCCTGAGACGCCTAGGAGGAGGATTAGTGTTGCTAAAAAAGTGTATACTGCGAGTCGAAAAGCATAGATTAGTGAGGTGTTCTAGCAAACGAGGGAAGAAAGCAAGGGAATAGAATCATGAACGTGAGAGGGCCGCCAGCAACTAGTGAAAGAGAATCGTGGAGCACCCGAATAAAAGAGTTGGGAGGGACTGAGGTCATCGTCATGAGAACCTCGGTAGTCAACGATATAGCTCTGTGAGAGCATGACGAAAAAAACAAGGTCATTTGTGACAAGCGCTCGGTAAAAGATGAAAAGCTCGCGAGAGAAAACATCTTGAGCCCTCAGAGGTCGAAATGAGAGCCCACGACGACTCGGAAACCCACAAAGTAGCAGGGCTGCTCCTTTGGGCCACCAAAAGACGACCACAACATCCGATTACGTATGCGACACCATTACGGACATAGAAAGTGAAACATAAAACGGAGAACACGGAAACCTGTCCCGACGTCAGCCATACGGCTACCATTCAACAATAGCCTGCTGGCTTCAGAGGCGCCATATGACACCGGAAGATAGGGAATAGCGTAGATGAACAAGGCGCGGAAAACCATATGGCACCACGAGGAAGTTCACCGTACCGGCGTGCCATTGATAGAGAAGAAGAAACAGGAGTAATCCGATCCATAGATGGAGAAAAAGGTTCGAATTTCACACGAAATAACGACTTACAATACAGCGAAGCACTCGTATTCCCAAACATTGGATCTCCTCCTCTATCTCCTCCCCTATTCGGGCTATCTGTCTGCGTTGGCGTCGTTGTTGACGGCAACGGCTGCGAGAACGGTGACGGTAATGACATGATTTGTTGATTTCAAAGAGTTGGTTATCGTTGAAGTTGTCGTTCTCTTCCCACTAGTTTCTTTCTGCTCGTAAATCGTGCTCGTTGTCGTCAATATCGGTTCCTTTCCGTCGTTGTCGTGTATTCGTATTCAATTTCTCCCTACTTGTTGGTATCGTGACTATCTTTACCGTTCATCAGCTATATTTCCAAGGGATAGAACCTAGATAATTGACGTACCTCACTTGCATACCTCACAGTAGCATTCACGAATGGGGGGAGGGAGAGAGGAAAGGAAGCGTCAAGCAGATGGGAGTTCAGGTGAGAGTTCGAATTCCCGAATGAGCGATATAATTCCTGATTACGTCTTTTGCCGTAGGATCGCCGCCGTCGGCAGATTAGGGGATCATGACCTCATTGGGACAAAGCGGGATTTCGACACCCGCGCCCCCGGCCCTGATTGAGGCCCGGTCACCGGAAAGTCAACACTGGACGTGCGAGGCATGTTGAACGAGGAACTTATCGGATACGAGGGTTTAGCAGGAGAGACGAGCAGAAGCTTAGACTACTGCAATCTCATGATTTGCGAAAATTGTTCAGTGATCACAGCTAAAAATAGTCCACATTGCGCAGCAGACGAGCTTCGGAATGACACTCGAGCACTCACGCTGCTATTGCTTCCGTTACTCCCTTCTCCCCGTGATCGGGCCGTTCAAACTACCAAAAATCAGTCAGCGTCAGAAAGCATTCAGAAAGCTGTGGATTGATAGTCCTCATCCTTGATAAAGCTGTTGACCGACAATGTTCACAAAGCTGTAAAGCAACAACGGACTTCGCGGGTGAGTGAGATCAGGTGGGCTTGAGTCTTGACTCTCGGGGGTAGTCACTGATAAAATATGTACAACGCAGTAATCATCATCGTCGAAGGCGAAGTCAGTCGTTATCCACAGGAAACTGCGAAATTCCAAGAGGAAATGCTTGGGTTCAGCTTTCGCACCTGACTGGGATTGAGCCCGGAGCCTCTCCTAATTGTGACTCACATAACACGTCCACGAACGCCCGAAGGGTTAACTTAGACGACCAGAATAAGGAGTACGGAAAGCGTTTAAGAAAAACATTTTTAGGGAGGGGTTGTTCAATGCGGGCTCGGGTGGCAAGGACAACCAGGTTGGGGGTTGTGATCAAACGAACGTATAGACGTTCAGTGTCTGGAAGTTGCATGATCTCGTTGTGCAGGCTCGGCCGCCGACTGAAAAAAGATCACCCTCACTTTCCGCGGTCGGTAAAAATAAAGCGTACCCATTGTAATCCGTCGCTTATTTATCTTCCTGCAACCCATGCCACCCTCTTGGACTAGCCATACACCCTCAAATCTTGGTTATTCTAGAATGCCCAAGCTACATGCTTCGGAAGCAGAGGATTGAGCCTCAATTATGGGGGTGGTCGTTTCTGAGATTCAAAAATTCACGAAGATTGAGAATAGTGCGACAGTTTGTTAGGACAAAAGACAACTTCACTTCTGCAGAGATCTCCGTTCGTTCGAATATTCACGGTAACTGGGGAGGAAATAGGTGGAGTATGAAGCTGAAGCTTAAAGCGCGCTGAGCAGTGCCCAAATGACTATTTGTTGGATGTTTGATAGGTTTTACAGGCACTCGCAACGGCGTTCGTTGTTATCCTTGCTTGAATAGCGCGACAGCAAGTTCCAGGATGACCGGATGTTGGTAAATGACGAAAAGAATGGAATAAACGACAATGGCCATTGGCCTGGGAGAAGGGAGGGCTGGACTGAAGTCGTAGTGGGCGTCGAGGAAAGAAGAGCTGAGCACAGCCCCACGGGAGCTGGCAGTCGAGGCACGCCAGGTACACCAATCTTTCCCATGAGCGGACAGGTAAACGGATAAAGGGCCAAAAATAACACCTATTCGGAGTCCGTAGTGTAGTACAGATTATTTATATATCATATACCTAGAAAATGGTACAAACTTATCTTCTATTTGGTCGTGTTTCACTAAGTATGATATGCTTACGGATTTATCTTGGAGTTGTGCTACCGAAAGAAGAACAAAAAAAGGTGTATTGGGCCATCCAGAAAGATGATCTTTCGGTACGGCCGAAAGGTACCCAGGAAGGAAGGAGATCCGGAGTTCCTACGCGTGTACAGATGTCGGTCCGGATCGTGGAAATCTCCGGGATATATCATCTTTCCAGCACACATTTGCACACATGCCTGGAGCGCTGACAAGTACCCTTTTAAGGCATCTTTCTGGGTAAACAGATAGGTCATGGGATAGCTGTACAGAAATGGTACGTTTTTGTTCTCTTTTTGCCCGTTCCGATAGAAAATTGGTCTGGCCATCTATCAGTGGTACTGATATGTACACAGATATTTCCAAGACTTGTACAAATATATGAATTTCGGACACATTATCAATTTGGGCAGCCATCTGATCTACCGATCACTGCTGTCACCGGGTTTCTTTCCGGCCACCTGTCTGCTCAGAGGACAACTTGGTGTTTTTGGTGTGAGGGGTTCAAGATGGTATCATCAACCACGTGGCTTTCTTCTGACCTAATAATAAGTGCGACCCTCAGTCCGCCACGGTTCGCTCTTCCTTTACTTGACATACAGCCATGGCAATAATTTGTATTTTATCTCTCTTATTCTCGACGGAGACCTTCAGGTTGAAGCTTCAGCGCTGTTAGCTTTAGCTCGCATCATCCTCGGAAGAGACTTGGCCTTGAGGATCTCGGAGTAGTTTCTATGGGGTTGATGCTTAGTGATACCGAGACTCTAAAGGTGATACATACCTGAGGTCTTTTTCGTCTTAGTAGTATATCTACTGTGCTAGATGCGAGCAAGGTAACATCCAAGACTACCGGAAACTCGAGAGCAACTGAACCACGTAAAGGGGCGTGAGAAATTAAAGGCTGCGCTAAAGGCCGCAGCCTTTACCTACCTTTACTCTGCCTTTACCCGACTTTTAGTGTAAGTACAGGGACTATTTCGCTATATGCCGTACCTTTTTTCGTACATTTTAGATAGAGGCGGGGGGGACATAGGTGCTTGTCCTCATGATAAGGCGAAATCCCACGGACCCACGGCAAACGCTCTCAACTATCGGCTCTCCGCGCCAGCTCATGCAAAAACTTAGGTAAGGGTGTCAGCTAACCGCAGCACACGACTTCTTGAAAACAGGATGATGAGACCTGTAAATCATTTGGGTATAATGTTGCTGAACTCTGAGTGAGATGCTACTTTCCGCGCATTTTGAGCAAATTATAATTTTGCCTTCAGTCTGCTTGTACATTAGAACTTTAGTCTTTACTCTCCCTTTAGCTGGCCTTGACGTGGCCTTTGGTCAGCCTTTATTTCCGCGACTCCAACCTTTACTCAACCTCTATCCGGTTTCCTTGTTCCTTCTGTGACAGCACAACAGAAATTGGCTCGGGAGTGGCGATACTTCCGTCAACCCTTGAACCAACAACTACACCGCTAGCAGCAGTTACGTAGCTCACCTCACGACCAGTGACTAAAACGAGACGACGCCACTCATGACCAGCGAAAATACCGCTCCTATGATCATCTTCATTTACTTCCAGTCACGCAGAACCCCGGAACGCACGTAACACCCAATTTCATCAACCTTCACATTGGCACGATCTGATTTCTATCCTATTCTACTACAGCACGGGCACCTTGGCATCCTCTTAGCTGTTTATGAGATGTTCACATCTTCTCACCGACGCCATCTGCCAACATCGGCGGAAGTAAAGTATCATTTTTCATGCTATTCAAAGTATTCGTGCAGACTAGGAAAGGTAACTCTACCTATCTGTTGGCGGATCCAGGCATTCTGACCCCACATTATCCCAATGTCAGCCCTAAGTCTCGAATCAAACATTCATACCATCTGGTACGTCCGATGCTACGCGTTCTCTGATATATCTCCGCGTCCTTCCATCGGTACTGCTACCTCTTCTGTGTCTACCCGTCCCGCTTTTGTGTCAATTGCTTTGAGCTGCTTGGGCCTTTCGTTCGTTCGTCACTACCAACAGAGTTTGAGATGTCCGGCATATCGCGGCTTAAACCTTATAAATCTCCATCAATAATGTAACGAGTCGCCCATGACCCTTGACTCACAGGATATGGTATCCTTCAATTCCGAGTCTACTCAAAGTGGATCTTCGGTAATGATTGATCGTCGAATTTTAATAGGCCCTTCTCGTTCATCAACGTCTCTGTTTCTGTCAATACTGGACGATATCAGAACGTGATTGCGCCACAGTAGATATCTTGATGACTTGTCTGCTGTATAGTCACGTCCTCAAATCGCTGGAATTCTTTACTGTGTTACTTCACAGTACTGTTTGAACACTACTTATATATGTTCTTCCGAAAGCAATGTCCTATGTCTACTGACGGCGTCGTAGTTACCCTCTAGGGTGCCTTGGATCCTCAGGGGTGCGGGGGTAGTCTACCAAATGGTTCTGGATTCATATTGAATGATGAACACAAGAGGAAGATGCAGGTAAGTATCAACATCTCCCGCTGATGCTGCCAGTGATCCCACATCGGAGCTAGGCTGTACTCGAGATCCTGTGTCTATGCTTTTCTCAAGCGTGGAAGAGGATCATTGAATATTGCAGGTTGCAGATAAAAGGTCCTCAGGTTGAACGTGTTGTTGCAATAACAGGCCTTCCATATCATCACTGCCCCTCCTCCTTCAGCTCCCATGTCTCCAGAGCAGTTCCAAGCAATATCGGAACTTGTGGTTCATGTCGTATCTCAGCATCGGTGGTCTACGGTACGTTTTATTTAGCGATTCTTCTCATCGTCCGACTAATCATTGATGAATTCTGCTAGTCGTTCGAGTGTATGTCCACTGATGACCTCCATGATGTACCTGGCAGTATAACTGATCATGATTTTGGTTTAACAAGCTTCCGCTGCCATGCTCGTTGTCTACGATACACTCCTCAACCTGGACTTGGAAATACACTTGATCTGGATGTCTCCCTGGACGGCGGTGAAGGCACTTTATCTATTCCAGCGATATCTCCCGTTCATAGACATCGTCGGACTCCTCATGTATCGTGAGTCACCAAGGCGACCGTTTTGGGTACGATAACTAAGCTGATCGGGGAAAAAAGTTCAAGCATTGACCGATCCGGGAACATGCTTGCTCACAGTCAAGGTCCTTGCATGTACATCTCCCTTCGTGCTTTGTTTTTTTTTTCTGTTCGTGAGTTGATTGGGTTTTTCAACTAGGGATGGGATTTATCGGTGTCCTTTTTTCGGAAGGTAATTAACTCGAAGTCTAATCTTCCCGCCGTCTTGTTGATGTTGTCGTGCCCCGTTACCGTTTCCCAGTTCTAATGAGCCTCCGTGTCTGGGCTGTCTGGGCACGAAGCAAGTACATTACAGCTGGGCTAGGAGCACTTTACGTAGGATGCTTCACTCCCGCGGCCCTTTACTTTGGAAGGTTCCTGGAGGGGGTTATTTGTGAGTCGTAACTTGGATGCGTCTTCTCACGCTGATTGACAAATGCAGACGCCGACCCGCCCTTCCCAATTCCCAACCGACAAGGATGTTTTTTAGCAGGAGGCAACAATCTTATATATTTAGCCTGGACGATGTTGGCGGTGTATGATACAGGTAATGTCGCTCACTCATCGAACTAGACCGTCGAACTGATTGAGTAATAGCCACTTTTATTTTGATTATGATACCAGTTGCAAGAGCCTGTAAGTTACTCCTTCATTGAATATATCGCTATAACTTACCTTTTTTAGATCACAGAGGTGGAAAGGCCGGCGTTATTAAGACCATGTATCAAGATGGTCAGCTGCGGAATTATGATTCCATGCTTTGTCCGAATCTTACTCATTTCGATACTTCTAGGGATAACATACTTTATTTTCCTATCATGTCAGTCCCGAACCCACTCATCATACCGAAACTTACAGCTATATACCGGTTTGTTCAGTTTGCTCCTTGATGAACATTGTCGTTATCACGACCCATCCGGTACGTTCTCGATCTATTACACTTGACAGGTCAGTTTTGACTTCCGTATGTGAACACAGGACCTAGTTTATCTCCTCACCTCGTGAGTAGATTGTCTCTTGCTACCTAGGGCTTTCAAGTTTAGTGTTCACCCGCTTATAGGTTTGAACGCGTGATTCATTCAATTATTGCAAGTCATGCTATTCTCCACATCCGCCGACAATCAAACAAACAGGGTATACTCGTTGCGAGTGGGGAGCAGCTCGACTTTAGGAGTCTCCATATCGACACATCAATCACCACTGAGATTGACAGGACCTACTAGGAGTAACACTTGAAGCAGGAGGGTATCAATTTCTTAATAAGTGAACGAGGTCAAATTTTCATTTAAGCTCAGGTCGGGGAACCCCCGTCCCCCCTCCTTCTATTTATGGTATGTACACGTGAAACCTTTGTTGGATAAGTATCTAATTCTACTTTTCCCTGGCAATAGTGGTGTTTGTGGTCTGTCTCTAGCTACAATGCGCCTTGTGTGTATTGGGTTTATCTACTGAGTGTTCAACACAGCAAGAAGACTACTATACGGTATCGAGGAGCCTCAGGGACTCCTTGGGATCTGAGATTATGGGTCAATCAGTAGGTTTAAAAAGATTTTAAGGGCCTTCGGCCCCCTCCCCTAAACTGGACAGGAAATTTCACTCCCGCCGCCCCCTTGAGTTGAATGTTAGGGCGCGAGATGAGGATGGGTTGATCAACGTCTCACATGTTGCTCGACCAAACCCAGTAAACACATCTATCCAGTTTCTCTTATGGGAAGAAATACTGGGTGTGGGATTGTGTAAGTTTTTGCAGATCTCACCATAAGTGGTGGGACAAAGGAAAGACATATTTGATACCAAAAATGGGATAGAAAGGCCAGGTCTGGATTTCATATCAGATTTCTTTTGGATATGAACCAAATTTGATGTGAATATGTCTTGGATTTGTCACGAGAATCATGGCAAATCCTCCGCGCATAACTTATCATATCAATCCTACATTCTCCCGGAACTTATGGACTCTTGCACCCAGTGAAGGCACCTTTCTAGACCAGCTTTTGTATGGTGAGAGCGAGTCTGAGGTGTCAGTCGCGCAGTCAAATCTCAGCCCTTTGTAACATGATTTTTGCACCAGAATGATTTGGAGCGCCGAAAGAAGTCGGGTTTATAGTCCATGGGAAATAAGTGTAGAAAACAAGCGAGACCGAGAGGTAGTCACAAGTTTATCAGCTGAATACCAGTGGACTAGTAAGATGTACGAGGCAAAAATGTTGAGATGTCTAAAGGTACAGAGACCAAGGGACCAATGTTATTTGAGATGCGCGTTGATTCAAAGTCTCACATAAGTATTGAAATTTTTTGTACCTACCAAAATTTTGGGCTCCGAGGGGTCTTGGAGGCCTCTCAGAGGGTTTATGACGAGCATTGAACTATGCTCAACACACCTGACAAGTACCTCACGTGTGCTATAATCAGAAATCGACCATCAACGTTTCAGGGCCCGATATTTCTATGAAATGGGTTTCACAGACGGCGTCCCGAGTTCTCGAACTCAACGCTCTGCTGTTACATAATGGAACGGTAACTGAGACGAAGCTTGAGGACGAGAAGGCTTACCCAATGCAAAAAATGATGAGGTAAGTTAGACGATATTGGCCGGGAGACCTGAACTCGAGGTCATCAGCCGTTGTAAACGTTGAGGAAAGAAAGGGTGAGCACAGCCCCCTCGCCGGTTGAGGTGACAAAAGCCCCGAGAGTGGGCGAGACCAGGAAATCACGCCCCTATTTCACACCACCAGGCGTTCGACACCAACCACTACCTTTCTCAATCTCTTCATTATTCCTCGAGTATTTCCTTGTCTTTATCTTTTAAGTTCTCTGTAGTTTTTGCCTCAGTATTCCTCTCCTCAACCCCGCGCAAAATACCCCTATATCCCAATCACCGACGAGCCCCGTCAACAAACCCCGCCTCACAGGAGATAGCGTTATCACCAAAAATCTTAAATACGGGGGGAAAAGCCGACGTCCTACGTGGCTCCGAGTCTTTCCGACCTGGTTGATGAATGTTTTATCCAGTTTTATTTTGTACCACTCTGGATTATTCGCCATCGGATCGTCGTCCCATGGTGGTGGCTCGAATGTGATAAACCCGACCTTGACTCTCAGGACCACATGTTCGACGAGTCCGCTCAACAGGTATATCTGTTTCTGGGTAGACAATGAGGATATCACTTGTTTCTGGGTAGACAATGAGGATATCACTTCTCTAATCAAATCAATGGCATGAAAATGGGGGCATATGTGCGTGTCAAGAATCAATTGACCCACGAGAGATTGACATTATTTCCCTCGTGAAACCCGGAAGTTTCTTTTCCAGTGACACAAAGACAGTTAGAGCGCGACTCCAAGTACCAAAGATGCTACAAACAGTGACTCACAGATGTTTCATATCTAGAAACACACAATCAACTTCTCGACTTGAGACTCGGGCTCCGATACCGCAATTTGAATCAGCTGAACCTCATCAACTGCCTGCTCGACTGTCAAACTCGACTAGCCCCTTTCCTATTCATCCATCTTACTGATTCGTTCCCAGATGTGTATTAGCGTGCGGTTGTATCGGTATAATCACAGTACGATTCTGATTTCTGCGAGTCGGATATCTTCCCAAAGACCCCAATCAATTGGAGTCTGACACGAAGTTTTCCAGTATATATCGCGTAGTATACTCAACATCGACATCCCGTGCGCAATTTTGACGCCCGAGGTAGGCCCTTTTGAATGAAATTGGTTCGTTACCTGGGATTGCTGTGGGCGTGTGGCTCGCGTTCTTCCGGTATGGTTCAACGTTAAGCGGAGAAATAAGAGAATGGGCCACGGGGGAATGAGGAGAACAAAAGGCATAAATACGAATCAGACGGAGCTATTCGTGCTCTCAGACAGACGTGCCACCCAAGAGGAGCTAGTGGCCCTCACATACTTAGGGGTATTGGAACACCCTCCACCGCCGTATTGTAAGAGCTAAAAGGTATTAGAGGTTTGTTTGATAACATTCCGGTCGAATAGATTTATCAACCGTACGTCCAAACGACCATGCGAGAATTAAATTGTACCCGTCATGATGTAGCCTCGGTCGTGCGCCTCGCGGTGTAGTTCCTAGTAAAATTCACTGTCCTGCCTCCTCTATCGCCTCCAAACTTTTACTCAATTGTAATGCAAAGCTCCCTGGTACAAGTCGGCCAGGGTGTTTTGCGAGCCTGGTTATGGCCCAAAGCTCTGAGCTTGACCCGGCTCGAGAGAGCCTGAGGCTATCAAAACCTCAAGCCCGAGCTCTGAGCTCCCGGTGAGAGCCTGAGGCTCAAAGCTCAAGCGTGGGCCAAAGCCTCGGTCACGTGCTCACCCGACTGCAAGAAACTCGGGAAGTAGTCGCGATGTGGTGGGAATGACCCATAGAACCATTGTGAAAAGGCCGAGGAACGGCTTCAGCTCCCAGGATGGGCTGAAGACGCCACTGACTCTGAAATCTCAAGCTCGGGCTCTGAGCTCTGCGAGGCTCTCCTCAGAGCTTGGCTTGAGCCTCCGAGCTCAGAGCCTAGCTCGGCTCGGCCTAGAGCCTGGGCCCAAGCTCTCCGACTCGGCCTCCGGAGGGAGCAAGCAATCGGGCAACCTTTTCCATCCGAGTGCCAAAGGGCTTTAATGAGTGATGGTTGACGATACTCCTACCGAAATGTAAGACATATGGCAGCGCCCTTGACATTGTTCTCAACCACAGTAGTTCTTTGTATCACAATCATGGATGTTGTTGTGTCGTAGACTTCGTACTCACCCCGCCATTTGTTCATGTTGATATCCGGGTCTTTACATGAATCACTAGTCGGCTGTGCTTCCCAGCTTTTTGACTCGTTGTTAATTGCTGTTCAATCGGGTATCGAGGGAGCTCGAGCAATTGTCCGCACAAGCTCCATTAAGACGAGGGTAATGACCACATGAACCATGGACCAACATGAAATTTGCCATTGTCAATGCCGACAAAGCTCACCTCATCTCAATCATACACAGGCAAGACCTCGGGTGTCAGGTTGATGTATCACCTCTCAGGCAATATGTATGGCGGTAGGTACGGCTGAGGCATGATTTGCCAATCCCAAGCCTAAGAAATGTCAGGTGGTCTTCGCCATGCGTATCGTGCCAGCCAACCCCTCGAGGTCTCGCCTCTGGTGACAGGTATCATTCGATGCGTGATGACTCGGGAAGATGGAAAGATAAGATCATGACGTGGTGACCGACTGGCAATGTTATCACCGGGCCGAGAACCAACTTCGAAGCACGAGCAGTCACTACTTGAAAGTACTGCCATTCCTAATGTCCGTGGTCTTCGCTTGAAAGACCATGACAGAACTGAGTGGTCTCCTTGATGTAGCTGCCAATCAACGGTTTCTGTGCACTTAACAATATCTTCTCACGCCACATCTTCGCTCAAGCACCTGAAGAAAGGCGATTCAAGCATATTCGTTGCTCTAGATACCGGCCCGGGGCAACACGGTTTTCACTCACATACCTTCTATATAATAATTCTAACACTGCTACGTTTTCCACCATTCACCATCCTGATTTTTGTCTTTGCGTCGGCCATCTAAGCCCTATTCGCCAACTATCTGCATCCCAACTCATGTTCGAGATAGAGTGTTTGGTGTTTTTCCGAGCCCTGTTAGTCTTGATATTTACCTCCAAGACCTTTGGCGCCGTCTTGAATGACGGTGGGGTGGCGAAGTGTAACGATACGGGTCTGCACTGGTACATTGAGGCGGTCGGGGAGACGCCTTGTGAGTTCTTCAATACCTTCCGCCGATATTCACGACTGATTGTTTTAGGCAAAACCTACGAAAGGCTCCGGAGGATATGCAATCCCGACTGTGCGTCTTTCAATCGTTTTTGACAACCCTCTTTCGATAAGCGTTTGAGTAGTCCGGGTTTCAATCATTACCTATAATCCGAACGATGAAGGGTGTAACGATCAAGTTGGTACGTCGCATACCCTTACTATCAAGGGATTTAATGGGGTCAAACTTGAACCCTTCACGAGTACAGGAGACTGCTGCTGTAACAACATTGCATTCTCTTTACGTATGCTATGCTTCACGTGGGTATCAACCAGGAAGACTCGAGCAGGCCTTTTGCTTATCGTGTATCGTAGGTGTCAGCAGGGAATAGGCACAGAAGGAAATGGGATTGATATCGGTAAGTGTTTCCGATCCGACGATTGCACATTCACGCTAGCTTGGTACTTTCGTCAAGGGCGGGGAGGTTACCAGCAGTATCTTAATCCGAATAACAGAAAGTGTCAGACTGAGACCACACATAAGTGAGTGGCTTATCGGCATCATACCTGGCTTCACCATGAGAATCACGAAATTGGCTTCGTCTCAATAGGTTTTTACCTAACATACTGTCGGCTGTGTGCAAGGCTGGCATCAAAATCTTCAAGGAGATGTATGATGGGATCTTTTGGCCAGATGGGGATTGGTACTAGTACGTTCAGTGATACTTTCTATCCATCTTTACCAGTCCGCCCGATTCTCGCTCTGTGATCCCATTCGCAATTGTGGGAAGATACTGACGAACTTCCGTAGTATATGGTCCCGAAATGAACTGACGAAATCATACCTCGACAGAGGGGATGATGCCTTCTATACGTGTCAAAACCCTTCTTCCTTTGCCCCACCCAAGACGCGGCAATATGCACCCACCTCCCTCACGATTAGCGGCTTCACGTCTACCTCGCTATCCGCATCGACGTTCACATCGTTGCCCGATACTCAAGCCCAAAGTTCCCAAAAGATACCTGTAGGAGCTATTGCTGGAGTCTGTGCTGTGATCGTCGGCGTCGGTCTCCTTCTGTG
This sequence comes from Marasmius tenuissimus, assembly GCA_029532415.1. Classification (NCBI taxonomy): domain Eukaryota; kingdom Fungi; phylum Basidiomycota; class Agaricomycetes; order Agaricales; family Marasmiaceae; genus Marasmius; species Marasmius tenuissimus. The sequence goes on along the minus strand of JAQOTA010000043.1, from coordinate 28,716 downwards.
CCTCCTCTATTGGCTGAGTAGGAGGAGAACAGACAAAAAGCAAATTCAGAGCAAGGAAAGCAGCTGCTCGAATCATATAGAGCCATTTCCATTCTCAAACGTCGGGCCAAAAAGAAGCAGGCACGAGCACGCTGATGGCGGTGATACCGTTGCGGAAGCACCACCACCTCCCTATCGGAAAATATAGAACTTGTTCATATGATCGACTGCTGCCTAATGAGCTTATTTTATCGATGAGATGTTCTCGTGGTGGCGTCTATTGTGAATATCTGATATTTTCCAAACTTACTTTGTCTTTCTTTCTCGTCCCCAAATCTTGATACACCGTACTACCGATACCCACTCCAGTCCTTTCTCTCCCTATCTACTCTCCACCTAACTTATTGATTATTCTCACTTCACTATCAAACCTCTTAGTATGGGAATGCTCTCGGGGGAACAAGGCTCATATTAATTAGAGTACCGAGCGACCATTCCCCAGTTCGTGCGATACCGATACGTATTGATCATAGGCTTGATTATCACTGTGATGTAGCGATCCGCCTCTTGATTAGACCATCAATCTGGAGTTGCCATCGTCGAAGGCAATCGAGCTCACCTCAAGTGCCCTATCAACTCTCTTTCCGTGACCTCGATGGTTCGGATAAATAGACAGATAAACGAGGCGCCACAGAGTCCATATTACGGTGTGCCAGGCACATGCGGAGCTACGAACATTCTGCCGAAGCTCACTTCCGCGACTGTCCGATAATCGTAGCCACCGGGGTTTGTGTTCCTGTCTAACCTCACCAAGGCTGGCTGTAGTCCGGTGTCCCACAGATGAATTCAAACACTTGTGCTCCGTCCTTCTGTCTGCGGTGCGCGATCAAGGCTCAAGCTTAAATTGTTGAATTCGGGCCCGCCGGCGGAGCCGGCCGATACCCCAAGTCTGGTCTTATTGAGTCCTGTCTTGACGCCGACCTTCTTGTGAGTTGTCCTGGACCGATTACATAGGAAGTTTGGCAGCTATCATCTGCTTGATTTGAACTTGCGAATTCGGACCCGCCGGCGGAGCCGGCTGACTCACCAAGTTATTTTTCTGACATTACGTGTCGAGGTCACCATGTCCCTTCCTTCTCAACTTGAACCATCACGATGACGCCAGCTCGCCAACTTAGTGCCATAGACATTGTCGTCACCAGTGCTACCATCTTCCTCGTCCAACGCATCCTCAAATACTACCGATCTCGTTCGAATAGAGGAAGTGTGACACCTTTGGATGGACCGTCCAGCAAGAACAGGATTTTCGGCATAACGAAGGAGCTAGAAACCTCGGAGGATGTTGGGAAATTATACGAGGATTGGGCTACGGAGTATGGCTCGGTGTATAAGGTGCCTACGAGCTTGGGAACGGAGAAGATCATGTTACTGGATCCAAAGGCAATCAGCCATTTCTATTTGAAGGACACGACCGTCTATGTTGGGATACCATTTGCGAAACAATTCATCGCCCGCTTCGTGAGTACTTTGCCGTCCTTTTCAATATCGTTTTGACTTACATTTCGAGGCGTAGTTCGGAAAGGGTCTTTTGTGGGCAGAAGGAGAGAGTCATCGACGGTGAGTACCCTGCTAATTTTCATGAACCGTGAGCCATATATCTGATTATCGACGCTGCACAGGCAAAGGAAAGCCCTCACTCCGGCTTTTAGCAATGCCGCCATTCGAAGGTTAACGGCGATTTTCTACGACTCAGCATACAAGGTAGTCCTCCGATGAATCAGGTGCCTTGAACTGTAACTAATCAGCGAGGCTCGAGCACAGCTGAAAACTCATTGGGATGCGAAGCTTGAGAACCACCCGGATGGTGGTATCATTGAAGTACAGGAGTGGATGAACCACGTTGCGTACGTCGCCTTACTTCTTTCAGTTCACGACAGATAACTCATGGCTCTCGACCTTAGGCTCGACACCATCGGTATAGCCGGGTTCTCTCACGATTTTGGCTCTCTCGACGGCAAGCCATCCGCTGTTGTCGCGGCTTTCGAGTCTTTGGGCCAAACTCCCGAGTCCAAGATAGGGTTGCTCCTCTTCCTGCTATCATTCGTATTTCCCGCCCTTGTCAACATACCAACGAAGAGAAACCAACTGCTACTGGAGTTGAGGGAGACAATGCGTGGAATCGCTGATGAGTTGCTGGATAGGAGTAGGAAGGGAGATTTGGGTGGCGAGGACAAATCAATCATTGGATTATTGAGTGAGCAGTGTCATGTTTTCCGCTTCCGGGGTTATGGCTGACCCTTCGTCGCGCCAAGTCAAAGCAGAGAGTACTGAACAAGACGGCAAATTACATATGACGCCCGAAGAGGTTTTGTCTCAGGTAAGCTCTGGTCTCGATACGAATTACCCATAATTGACTTTATCCTGTTCCAGATGGTGCGTTATCTTCACCCTAAAATTACTTCGTGTGAACTGACATTGCAATTTTGGGCCTTCAAAGAACGTCTTACTCCTTGCAGGTATGTCGTACCTCTAGCTTCCCGTTACCATACCTTGGATTAATATCCTCTGTGCAGGCTACGAGACTACCTCCAGTGAGTTTATTCTATCTCTTTCGGCACGGCCGATACTCAACATACGCTCTTTGTCTCTAGTCAGTCTAACATGGGCACTCATCGAATTGACTAAAGCTCCTGAGAAGCAAGACCAACTTCGCAAAGAGCTTCTCGAGACAAAGGGTGGGCAAGACGCGGAATGGGACGAGCTTACAGCTGCAGACAAGTATCCATACCTGGATGCGGTCGTCCACGAGATTTTGAGGCTACATCCTCCATTGATCGAGACGAGCAGGGTAGTACGTTAACCGGCCTTCATCTCTTCGTTACTTTCAGGACTTATCTCTTTTCTTCGACTGATAGGCCTCTGAACCCGATATCATTCCTCTTTCCCAGCCTCTTCTCACGAAACACGGAGAAGTCACATCGATCGCCGTAGCAAAAGGTGATAACATCTCAGCGCCGATCTCGTGTATGAATCGATCCGAGCTCGTATGGGGAGAACGAGCGAAGGAGTTCATACCTGAGCGTTGGCTCTCAGATGCCAACGGTAGCGCGGGAGAGGACACCATTCCTACCAGTGCGAGGGAGATCCAGGCCTACCGGAATATAATGACATTTATTGACGGGCCGAGGACGTGTTTGGGGAAGAACTTTGCGTTGGCGGAGTTCAAGGTATGTTTGTGGTTCTAGACTCGTTGCGTTGCGCTTTTTTCTGAGATGTTATGCCCGGGTGTATAGTCTGTGCTTTCGGTTCTGATTAAGAACTACCGATTCGAGTTCCCGGGTGGCCCAAGCACAAAGATTGAACTGGCGAGAGGGCTTGTAACGAGGCCAAAGATCGAGGGGAGTATCGGGCCTAATGTACCTCTCAAGGTTCAGAAGGTTGAGTGATGGTGCAACCATGGGCTGTTTTTTGGCTTTCGCGCCGAGGTTTGCATTTGGAACGTTTTGTTGTAGTTTTTAGATCTCGTTATCATCCAGAGACACACCTCTTTATCAATGTACGCCTTTGTGAACTCAACTTTCATATACGTACGTCGTCTATCCCTGACATCATAACTAATTTGAGTGAATCTTCCAAAGCTGTATTCTGATGATTTCCGTGCTTCCGTCGTCCAACCATCGACGGGACGACAAGCTGGAGCGTTTTCCTTCTGACCTTTGGGGGTGGCAATTCAGAATTTGATATACGAGCAATGTGATTCTTGTTTTTGCCTTCGGTCAATCAATTTTTGGACAGTCCCTTCCACTAGTTTCACTGTCTCCGTGCCTGCGCATTGGTTATCGCACTCTAGCCGCCACCGTAAGGATATTGAATACCTCACACTTCTCATCATTTCTTCGAGTGAAGGTGGTATCAGCAATCTTTTGTGCACGATTAGGATGACGGTGGTGCGATGAGATGCAATGATACGGTGTAATTTTGAGATCTGGGAAGTGCTGAATGCTGAGCTGCTCATAAGCGCCTTTCTGCTCAAGCGCGCGTGATTTGTCGCTTTTTGTGTCGCTTGGTAAGCAAACACCACTTGGCTTCTGACCTCCACCACGAATCACTTCCGTGCGCTTTCCCCTCTTGCGATGCTACTTGGCTGGGCGAAGACAGATGATAGCATCAAAGAGGCTCTGTTCTTGCACCCGAATCCAGCGCCGCCCAGGAGTAGCAAGCAATATTCAGGTACTCATACAGTACTGGAAAACTCCACTGTCGTGCTGTCAGCTCTGAAGGGTAATTAAGTTTGAAGATCTTCCAAGTTGATTTGTTATTCGAATTGGCAGAAGACTTCCGTCACAACGAGTTTCGCGATCATAAAGCTGTCACTGGGGGCAAGCACCGTGTGAGGTGGGGTCCAACTCACACCGTGTGACTTGCCCTTGTGACTTGCCTTTGTTGAGCATGGCAGGTTGCCTTTATGATTTTTGAAGGGCAAAAACTATCCTTTGTGCAGGTAACAGGCATCTCACAAGGGCCAGGTCACACAGTGTGAGTTAGACCCCACCTCACACGGTGCTTGCCCCCGGTGTGTAGCTTTTCAACTTCCACCGGCGATCGCTCTTCGACTTTGCTCTCTCCAAATTCTGGTTACTACTGACCCGTAGCTCAGGACCTTGAATCGCTGTTCAACACCCATCAATCTGCTGTGGTGGCTGTGTGGTACACATATTTTGATGGAGCTCCTAGCCTCGGCAAATTTTTTCAACAACTTTTCGAGAGGGCAAGTCGGTTGACGATAGTTTCACATTCGCGCACGGGTTATGGCACCTGACACATTGCGAAAACTCGTACTTCTATGTGTTAAGGTTGTGGCGGGATCAGATGGTTTCCCGTCTCGAGCTGTGTGTCGCTGACTGCTGTAATTCTACGGGCTACGGTCTCGAGCCCGTTCATTCAATAATGCGCTCTATATCTGCGGGCTGACGGATTTTTTGCATCTTCCGCCTGTTCCTCACCCATATTACTCATTTCTAAGCTATGCCGTCCTAGATCTTGTCGCTCTTGACAGTTATTTCGACGGCCTTTGGTGCTGCTTTGGTGGACGGTGGGGTGACGAGGTGCGAGGATTCGGGGTTGAATTGGTACGGGAAGGCGGCTGGCGAAACGCCATGAGAGCTCACGGATGATTTTCTGCTTGTTTTCGGGACTGAATTTTGCGGGTAAAATATATGAAAGGCTCCGGCAGATGTGCAATCGCGGCTGTACATGCATTGGAATATCGGAGTCAGATTCCAAGTCGTTTGATTACATTCCGAGTCCCTAACATGAGGAAGGATTTGAACTGTGACCCGTGTGGCGACCCAGCCGGTGCGTAGACCATCGGGAGTGGAAATGGGAGGTACCAAATAGTAATCTGATACAGGGGGCTATTGTTGTAACACCATCGTGTTCTCGCTATGGGTGCTGTTCTATACGTACGTGCCGCTCGACGCGCCTGTAGGGATTCCGTCGCTAATCTTTCGTTTTGAAGACATCAGCGATGAATGGGTGAGTATGGTCACGGCTGCAATATCCTCTCCGACGAGGCGCGCGAGCCAAGAAATTGGCTCGATTTCAGGAGTGGGAAAATGGGGCAGTCTTTGTGCGTTTATTGACCTTCTTATTCCCTATTCTCCTTCTCACCATGTCTAAATCGTGTCTTTGTGCTATGAATCTCGTATTGTCCAGTCTTACCTCGTGGTTTAACTTGATCTCTGGTCCCAAAGCTTGATAGGTGCTGCACGCTCTCTGACCTGCCTTCGACGGTCTAACTTATACCTTTCACTTGTGTCAAGCTTTCTAGGACAGCCCCGGAGCAAACAAAAGTTCCGTCTAAAAGAAGAAACTCGCGCGATTTGATCAACAACCTCGAGATTCGAAGTGGATCGAAGCGTTGCGTGACCCGTACGGTGCCCATGAACGTGAACACAGGCTTGTTTGATGTCACAATGCACTGACCCCGGAAAATAATTTTACCGCCGTCAAGGGCTACTCGGAACAAGTTCTGCATCAACGATATCACATCTCTTTGTACAACCTTGATACTTACCTCAGATACATAGATGGACAGAAACCCCATATGGTGAAGCTACCTCTGGTATACAACTGAATGAACGTGGCGGGTTTAGAACGAGTTTTCGGAGCTCTGTTGCAGCTATTCGGCGTTTAGCTCCCTAGTCAAAGCTGTGTATCAGTGGTTTCTGCGCGTTCGATTAGATGATACCTTGGTATCTCTTGATCTAGACTATTGAGGGGTGACGATTCTTTAATATCTAGTTTAGGCATCATGCATGTGTGCCCGCATAATATGGGGTCTCCCTTTGACTGTTAGCTAGACCATTTTTCGGCATCTCTTTCACCCTTTCTACCACCTTGATTTTTTCCTCTCTATGTTTACCGCTTGCCAACTGATGATTCATCTTGAAGCCCTGATGGCCATGAGTTCTATACTCTTGGCGACTATCCCGAATGCCTACAGTGCTGTTTCCGAGGACGGCGGGGTGACCGGGTGCAATGATACGGGGTCAGATTGGTATATAGAGGCGGTTGGGGAGACGCCGTGTAAGTTTTCGACCATCTTTTTGCCGATGCTACTTACTAATTTCTATCAGGCAAAACCTACGAAAGGCTTCGACAGATATGCAATCATGACTGTATGTTGTTTCTAGAATGATTCTTGGCTTCTTTTCGACACGCATGATCACAGTCCGAGTACCCAATGAGTTACGCAAGAACAGTGATGGGTGCAACGACCAAATCGGTACTTAAAGTCGTTCAAAATTTGTTATGGAACGAGAGAAACTGAATACTCATCCCGTACAGGAGACTGTTGTTGTAACAATATTGCATTCTCTCTGCATATGCTTTGCTCCACGTACATATCGCTTGTTTCCCTTAGCTTGCTGATTGTGACTGCAACAATCCTAGGTGTCAGTGGGGGCTAGGCCCACTCAAAATCGGAATCGATGTCAGTAAGTGCTGCCGAACAGTTGGTGTATTCACAGTGCTCGACTACCCTTCCACAGCACCGGGAACCTACCAGAAGTATCTCAAACCCAACAGCGGAAAGTGTCAAACTGAGAGCACAAAAACGTGAGCTCTCATCGTCACCAACTTCTCCATAGATGATAAACGCCCGTCTTTGTTCAATAGGCTTCTACCCAGTATTCAGTCCGAGGTGTGTAGGTCTGGAATCAAGATCTTCAACAGGATTTATGATAGGACTTATTGGGAGGACGGTGCATGGTTCTAGTACGTTCAATATCTTTTTTTTTAACTCTCCATTCGACCGGACCGAGTCTTCCCACCTTGTCTTACCAGTCTACTACTGTCGAAAGAATCTGACGGACCTTTGAAGTCAGTGGTCCCGAGAGACCCTGACGGAATCATATACCAGAGACGGGGATAATGCCTTTCATCAATGCTCGGAGAGCACCACCCTGAGCACCTTCGCGCCGCCGTTAACCCATAAATCTACATCTCCTTCCTCTACGTCCAGCAACGGCACCTCACCGTCTCTATCGGCATCTTCACCTATCTCTCAAGACAGCCCGCCCCAGCGGTTATCCGGAGCGAACATTGCCGGAATCTGTGTCGCAATCATTGTAACAGTAGTTGGAGTTTTTCTGTTGCTCATCTATAGGCTGCGAAGAAGAATAAGACAAAGGGCGAGGCAAATGACAGGAAAAAGGAGTTCGGAGCAAATGCAGCCGTTCGTGCTCCCAAGTGTACCGCCGCCCCATCACGGAAGCACTACCCAATTATCGGAAATACCTCCGCCACCGTACCGCAAAAACTAGGAGGCCATGGCTCAGCTTGGAGCAAATGGTCGATCGCTCAAAGAGCTTGTTGGATGCAGATGTACGAGTTCGTTAAGTACACGCTACTAATGATTTTTTGTTGTCCTGTCTCAGGAGTCGTAATCAAGCATCTACTCCAATCAATGTTATCACCTCTCGTCGCCAAGTTTCTCGGTACAGAACCGCATTCGGGTCAAACGGCCCTGCCGAAGTACTAAGGGATCTCAAAACAGGGGCCCGACTAACCATCTCTGTTTCGCAATTGGTTTCGTATACCAATGGAGGTCCATGATGACGTCGAATGGAGGTTGGCCGTATACATACTTGAAGACTCGGCGAATTCACTGAAGCCTACGGTTTGATTGGTTACCATGGTGATGAAACAGTTACCCTGACAGTGAATGCTCGAAATCAGCCTTTGAATTTCAAGGTGTCCTGTCAATCCTCTTTCCGTGACCACGATGGGTTACCATTCAAAAAGTCCTGAAGTTTTCTCACACCTGTAGTCTTTCGTATAAAGAACATCAGGAACCGTATGGATTGATAACACAGACTCAATTCGGGCGGTTTATGCAGTCATGATGGAATCACGCCTTCTATTCAAGCTCACATGCCCTCGCCCTGATGCCTCAAGTGAACAACGGGTTTCATGGCTGTGATGTCCCTATTAAGTATATTGACCTTGGGTACGATGGGCCTCTTTGGTCCCTGACTGCTCCTTCTTTCTCTCTACCGTCTTCAAGTTTGGGGCGTCCCAGCTTTTGTCACTCTTTACTTCTGCTGCTAGAATGAAATCCCCGGTGGTATTGGCTTTTGTTGTTTTGACAGTTATTTCGACGGCCCTTGGTGCTGTCTCGGAGGATGGTGGGGTGACGAGGTGTGAGGATACGGGGTTGGATTGGTACGAAAAAGCGGTTGGGGAGACGCCATGTGAGTTACGACAAATTTTCTGCTTGCTCTCGTGGCTAATCCTCGCAGGTAAAACCTATGAAAGGCTTCGGCAGATATGCAACCGTGATTGTACGTTTTCAAAGATTTCTGGGTGCCAGATTCTGACTCGTATGAATGTAGTCCGCGTTCCGGATATGAGGCAAGATTTGAACACTGACCGGTGTAGCGACCAACTTGGTGCGTAGATCGTTGGAATCCCCGGATGAATCAGGAACGCTGAACCGTTGGCGAGAATAGCAAGCTGTTGTTGTAACACCATCGCATACTCGCTACGGATGTTATGCTACACGTACGTACCGCTCGAGCTAGTTCCACGTATTCCGTCGCTCAATCTTCGCCTTAGATGTCAACGGGGTATGGGCCAGCATAGTTATGGCATGGATGTCAGTGAGTATTGCGCTTTTGCATTATACGTGCGATCTCAGAGACTGACTCAAGTTCAGAGGCGGGAGCATACCAGATATACCTTCAGTCGGAGAATAAAACCTGTCCAGACGAGAGTAGGAGGACGTGAGTAGCCCCGGTCGTATCCTTCTTAGTTCTGTTCGAGTAATGTCCTTCTCTCAGGCTTTTACCTGACGTTCAGTCCGCCGTTTGCAACTCTGGGATCAAGATCTTTAAAGGGCTGTATGACAAAACTGTCTGGGATACTGGGGCATTCTATTTGTACGTTCATTGATCTCCATGTCCTCCTGTCTTTTGCCCAAGCTCTCTACTCTTTCGTGCTATTCTTGCCATCCCGTATCAAAAATAAACTGAGGCCATTTATCGTTTTCAGCATCTATACCCGAGATGAACTCACAAAGGAATCCATCGCCCAAGGAGATAGCGCCTTCTCATGTCCAAATCCTTCGAGCTCTCTGAGCAGCTCCACCTCGTCGGCCACGCCCACCTTCTCACCAACCTCGGATACCCAAACCGAGGCTGCCCAAAACCAGAGTATATCGGGAGGCACTATCGCCGGAATCGTCATAGGCTGTCTCGCCGCTCTCCTCGTCGGCTTCCTAGTCGGCTGGCTCCTCCGTCGTCGAGGCCAACGCGTACGCCGAGAGAACGTTCGAAACGTAGCCGAGTCTACTGCAAGCAAGTTCGTTGGGAGCAGGATGGTCGCTACGCCTTCCCCAGCTCCTTTCTACTCTCCCGTCCCGAGACCGAGGCAGGACAACGCGATGTGGGCTCCTCCTAGTGTTCGAAGGACGTCAGATATCTTGAATGTGGATTCCTCGGGACATGGGGACGATGCGGTGTCGATTGAGCCGCCGACGGAGGAGGATGTGGAGAGGAGATATTATATGACTCCTGGGGCGAGTAGGGCGGAGAGGTGGGTTGCGGAGAGAGGATTTGGGTATTCGAAAAAGTAGGTACAAAACTTGGTGTTATTGTGGAAGTATGATGGGGATGTTTTCTTTCTTCGTGGAATGTGTAATTTTATTGATGTTGCTATTGCTTTGGAAGTACGTTACGGGGAGTAATGTCGGTAGCCTGAGCATTAGCAAAGACCTCGTAGGCTGAGGTTGTGACCTCCAACACGTTGGCGGTCTTCCCGATGGTGAATAGTACTCTCCGGTAGGTTCATCATTCTAGAGTTGATGACCCTCATGAAACCTTCACCATGCATCATGTAATATGTATACAATGAACCGAGAATGTAAACGTGATTTACTATACCTTTGGGGTGTTATTCTAAATAATATCGATAAAATTCATCTACCTACATACCTCGCTCGCGATGCTCAGCCAATTCGGTAGCGCTCACACTATCTGATTGATGAGCGCCGAGAGAAATCCTGGGGAGATCCTTGTTCCTTATATCACGCTAGTGATGAAGAGTACAAGGTACGAAAACAAGATTTGTGGTGCCCCCAGGCGTTTATTTAATCTGTGAGCGTCTATCCGATCCACGGGGGACATGTTTGGTTTTAATTTGGGCGACCGACCATGCACGATTCTCATAAACTCACGCAAAGTGAAGAAGCATTGGGAGTGAGCGCGTGGTAGGCCGCTTTTCGTTAGGCCGGAGGATTTTTCTTAGCCCCGGTGAACGACGGCGAGGTGTCAAAATGTCGTTTTGGCATAGTAAGATTGACTTTTGAATGCCTTCTCGACCAATGGGCTCGTCAGGGCGTGTCAGCTCTGACATCTCTCATGGATGGCGAAATGTGGCTGAAGCCTGGAAAGGCCAAGTTACCGAACCGAGTATGATATTGTAGCCTACGGTGGCGTAACTAGCAGGCGCCCACAAAAAAAATTTGGATCATATGATGTATAGTTCCTGATATGGAGTTCGACGTCAAAGCCACAGTTCTCAGGACTGTGGCAGGTACCCTAATTGCCTTGGGAACGATGGGATATGGGGAGGAGGTATATATAGATGGTGAGGCTCGCGAGTGGAATTTTGAGGCTAAGGTCGGAATCAGGAGCGGCTTTCCGAGCGGAAAGTGGGGAAGACCGGTACCGTTGTGATTGAGTGTGATTATAACGTGGAGGATGGAAGGACCGTCTCGACGAGAAGAGACTCCACCGTGACCTCGACTTGACGGAGGAACGGTGATCGTTCGACTACGTAGGGAATGATCGGTAGACCCGACGGTAATTGAGCTGAAGGATCGGGACTTGGAGTAAGTGGCCCTGCGTATGGATTATGTATATCGGTGGACCGTTGGGCTGTGTGAGAACTCGGTCCGGTTTGGTGAGTGTCTTTGAAGGACGTGACTGGTAGAATACTGACGGCTGACTCTGGGTTGGAAGTTTGGACGATAGGAGTATAAGTGCTGCATACGACTTACTCTCGAGATGAATCAACTTGGGCTTGTGCTACCACCGGGACAGAGCTTCCCGGAAGTGTGGGGTCTTGGAAGATTAAAGTGGCTAATGAGGCGTTCGAAGAATGTACGGGTACATACACCGTGTCAGATCGTAATTCACGACAATATAGATAGACAGATAGAAGCCCAAAAGTGGCCTTGAAGAACGTTCGCAGCGCTGCCCATGTAGGGTCGTGAGGGTGTGCGAAATAAATCTTGAATGGTTCGTTCCTCAGTATCACCGCTGGATGGCGTCGAAAGTTGGAATGATTTTGGGCTTATCGGGAATCCTGGCGAAGCGCCAATAGGGATTGGCCCATCTCTATCGGATGTAAGAGGACTTCGGGGCTTAACTGTATTGTCAAGGATATCGGTAGTTTAACGACAGACTCTCCCACAAGCCCGCCAACCGCGAACTGGTTATTGTACTCGTCGCCGTCGACGACCGTAACGTTAAACGGACTTGGGTGTTGAATACCGCCGGGAGATAAACGTACAAACTCTGGAGTTCTAAAAGCGCCGAACGGGTTAATGGGGAGCTAGATCGAAGTTTTATACGACCACTTGACCTACAGTGCGCAGTGAAGGATTGATGAAACATACCAAATCGAGCGAGGTCTCGAGCGTTTACTTTCAAACTCTATGCTCACTTGACTTGCCTCGTTTTTATTCTTGACATCCCCGGAGGTCATGGAGGTTTGGGCAGCGAGGATTGAGGGGAGAAATTCGGACTCCGAGTATCGAACACGTTGAGAACATGAGAACATATATAGGGTTTCTCATATAACTGTAAGTATGGGATAGTGGCGCAAATGGGGCTCGAGAAGGAAAGGTTTGAATGAATTACTGGGGATTTGATACTCGTGTTGTGTATATGAATGCTTGGGGGCAGTGCGGTGGCGTGTTGGCATGTTGGCGTGCTGGCGTGTTGTGGTTGGTGGATTTGGGTAACTTGGAACGTTTCTGACGGCCCAGAATACTTTGCATTTCATTCGAACAAGGTCCCAAGATGGAGAGAACACGACTTGTGTGGGTGTACTTGTGAAAATGAAAGCACAGGTCCCTTCTGGGCGCTTGAACGCTCACGGTCGAATCAGAATCAGAAAACGAGGAAGATTCCTGCTGTCCCCCATCAGGGACTATTTGTAGCGCTGGGAACCTGGTCTCCTTTCCATCAGAATTGAGGCGGTGAAGCACTGCCTCGGGCGGGTTTACGGGATCAAAAACGTTCACCCTGACCGGCTGTTGCTCAATTTAGAAAGTGAGGCCCTGACCCGTGGGAAGCGTATATAAAGACCTGACTCATCGCAACTTTCTCGTTTCTACTTTTTTCCCTCCTCGGCCAGGCTGCCAATTCCGGGCGCTCGCAACTTGGAGGTTCGGTTTCCTCAAATTTCTCTCGTCCTCTCTCGGTTGAAATCTGCGTGCTCGATTCCTACGATTCCAACTTGATTCCGATAGCTTTGGGCTGGTTCAAACTTATACCTTCCACTTTGGCCTCCGTATCTCTCTTTGCCGAATTCGATACCCGTTCCTGGGGGAGAATATATGATTCTGAAGATTGCGACGCTGCGCTACCTGAAGATACAATCGATAATAACTCTGAACGACAAAGAAAATGGGCTCATCATCGCCAACAAGTCCGACACCGTTGATGGAATTGCGACCTGCGAATGGAAATGGTGTAGGGCGGGATCTCGTTAGGGATAGGGACAGAGACGGGGAAAGGGAAAGAATCGCGTATTCCTCAGTGAGTGTACGGTTTCTTTGGGTTTCTACAACTCCGAGCTTTCTTCGATTCAACTATCGCGTCTACTTTCTCCTTCAATTTTGTAGACGCGTCCTTTTCGTTTTCCGTTCAGTTACTACAACACTCCTTGAACCCCCCGAAAGAATTCCAACGTTCCCGTCGCCTTACTAGCCCTCGTTCATTATGGGGAAGCTATGCGAGTTTGAATTCATTTTGGGGACGCGTTCAGTCCTCCCTTCCTCCCGTTTTGAAAGGGCGAATGGACGTGCCTTTGCCGCTCCTATTCCTATTATATTCGGGATCATATCTTCTTGATCATTTCTTCCTCGTTGCATTCTACATGTCGCGCTTTGACTTCCATTTCCATCTCGTCAAAGTTCATTTCTAATTCTGTATTACTCCCAGAAGGACCGAGATCGTGAACGAGAAAATCAAAGCTATCTTCATGTACACAAACCTTCCTCATACCAATCGTCATCCGTGAGTGCTGCCATACTTGAAGCTCTCGAACAATGGTTTCTTATTCTCCTTTCTCCTCCAGTATGAACGCGACAGTTACCGTGAAGTTAGGGATGTAAGAGAAGGGCCAAGACCACCGGTACATCACGTACGTTATTGCTTCCGTTCAATCTGTCTGTCTTGTTCCCATGATTGAGTTCTTCATTTAGGCCAATACATTACCCGCTCCTACGTCGCATAGGAGATCTCCAGTACGTTTACCCCAGCTTTTCTCGTTTGGGCTCGTTACGACTAACGCTTGACCCTTAGATCCCCGTACCTTCAGGATCCAACTCCAATTCTGCTTCACGCGCTTCGTCGCCGAGGTTGCACTACAATTATACTCCAGGCGCTTCAACACCCATCACGACCAATCATCATGACCACAGACGCCATCATACGATGCCGGCCCCTCTACAGGCATCTTATCCTCCCTCCGCTGGTCCTACGAGCGCTGTCCAGTTACTACATCATTCACCACCGCAACCACGACACCAACAGCACCCCACCTCTCATACTCGTCATCATTCACAACATTCGCAACAGCCTCCGAGTACGCCTATTCACCAGCATCATCAGTACCCGCCCAACTCGCATCCAAGGCACCCGGACGACGATGTGGTGCTAGTTTCTCCCATTTCTCCTGGTGGGGGGAATACTTCCCCGGTCGTTGCTAGCCGTCATCATCATCAGCCACCGTTTGTGCAACCTCAACCGCCGTTGATGAGGAGACCCTCGGGGAATACGAGTGGGTCTGTGTCGAGTACTGCGACGTTGCAGGGACCTTTTGGTGGTAGTGGGAGCGGGAGTGGATCTACGCCGAGGAGCCCCATCGTTGTCAGTCCTGTCGATCCGGGTGAAGGGAGTTCAACGGTAGGGAAAAGGGAGAGGGATGGCAGGGATTTGGGAAGGGATGATAGGAGGGGTTCGTACCCGAACGGTACTGGTGGTGAACCGAGAAGTCGCTCGGGCTCTGGTACTGGAAGTCGACCGTCGAGTGTGACTTTGGCGCCTCACCTCGTACGGGATTCGCATCAGGGTCTGAAGAGTCAGCATCCGAGCCCGGATGTCCGGCTTGCTCAATCTCAGGCTCCTAGGATCCCTTCTCCTCGGTCGCAAGCTCACGTGCATGGTAGTCCGCAGAGCTACGTGCAAACGAGGCCGAGTTCGAGCTCGAGCCACCATGCTCATTCATCGCCGTTGGCTCGTCACGCTACCACACCTCAACATCATGCCTCGCATTCGCACCAGCTCTCGTCTTCGTCGACGATACCACCACCTCTGGGAGCTGCTCAGATACCTCCAACGCCAGCGTCATTGCCACCAGCACCCCATGGGTCTTCGTTACCGTCGCCTCATCCACATTCTCATTCTCATCATCATCCGCCGCCTCAAATGCAGTCGCTTCCACCGCCGCCACAACCCACACAGCTCTCGCAAGCACCTGGTGGGATAGTACCGCAGCCGGGTACAGTCGTATATGTCGTTCAGGGATATCCTCCTGGGACGTCCCCAAATCAGATGGTTCAGATGGCTCCTTCGTCCTCTTCTACAAACTCGGGAAACCATCACCCTCCACCGCCAACTTCTCACTCACAGCCGAATCCAATGGCTACGGGTTCTGGAGGACACCCTTCGAATCCGATGCCGAGACGTGCATCTGGGGCGTTACCACCTCCCCAAGGTCAGAGTCAGAGTCAGCAGGCTCAAGGGCAACCGGTTCAGCGCAGACAGACGTTTCCGCAACAGGCTCAGGGAGGAGGAGCAGGAGGAACTTCGCAGATACACACCCAACCGCATCACCACCACCACCAACAACCGCATCATTCGAATTCGTTGCCGGTAGCTACGAGTACGAGTTCCCATCCGTTACCCCTTCCCGCTCCCGAACGAAAGTACTCGCAACCGCCATCTCAGTCGCAACGGCAAGACCACCATGTGCATTTCGAAGGGTTTCAGCAAGTTCATTATCCTTCTGGAAAGCCTATTTCGCCCAACCCGAAGCCTTCGGTGGTCACGAATACGCACGCTACGTCCTCATCGACTCACCATGGTCCACCTTCAGCTCATCCGAATCCTCCGAATTCTGCACATCCTTCGTCGTCGTCGGCGTCTTCGCATCCTCCCCCGGGTTCGCTGATGCATCATTTCCAGCGGATACTGAATACGGCTTACCTCGACTTGGTAACGATCGTTGAGTCAAAGGACAAGGACCGTATGGAGCGACATGATCGTGCTGAACGAGAGCGGGAGCAACACAGGCTCGAGAAGGAGAGGGAAAGAATTGACAGGTTGGAGAAGGTTTTGGAGGATAAGGATCGGCTGTTGCTGGGGAAGGATGAAGAGATTCGGGAGCTGAAGACGGTACCGGGAAGCGAGAAGGAGGTTTTGAGGTTGCAGAGTGAGAATACACACTTGAAGGGAGAGTTGATGGGGTTGAAGAGCGATAAGGAGGACATGCTGGAGGAGATCGACGAGCTGGAGATGAAGGTTAGGGAGGCTGCTGGGTCGGGTGGCGGGGGTGGTAATGAGGACGAGTTGGTGCGGCTCAGAAGAGACGTCGAAAGGTTGCGTGAAGAGGCAGAGTTTATGAGGGAAGAGAGGAATAGGCTCTTGAGTATGCTGGAGGAGAGAGAGAGGGAGAAGGAAGAAATGATTCGGGAGGTAAGTTTTCGTTTCCTTTCGGCCCTTTGTTTGCGACTCCGTTCTTTGTTTTCTCACGAGCAACCGTTACTGGGCGCTTGTTTCCTTTGTCTGGTCTTTGTGCCACTCGGTTCACTGTGCCCTTTTCAACTCGTTTACGAGTCACTCGGTCTTCGTTCCCTTGCCTCTCCTTCATCTTATCAACCTTATTACTTTCTCTTCTCAATGCCTTCCGATCTTTCTCGAATGCCATGGCTAAGTGTTGTTTTACAGCACCAACAGCAGTTACAACAGCGAGAGGCCAATGGCATCTCTTCAAATGAAGAGATTCATATGATCACCACCTCTCCGACAGATGCAATCACAGCATCTCCGTTACCCTTCGCCACCGAATCCTTACCCTCGACGTCACCTCGCCCTCCTTCCAGGCAAGTTGAATCACATCCGCACGATCGACAACACCTTCACTCGCTTCCTGTACCGCCTGCTATGGGTGGTTCACCCACTGAGGTACATTATCCCTCCAGCCGTAGCGGTCGGCCTTCTGCTCGTGATTTCTCGGGAAGCCGAGTCGACGAGAGGAACGGAGAACGGATGAACCGACAAGAACGACCTCATCTATCGTTACCCGTCCCTGTTCCATCGTCGAGACCTTCTTCAGCGATATCGCCTCACCCTCATTCGGCCCTACCGAACCACGTCCAGCACCACGACCGTCCACCTTCGCGTCCTTCGTCACGTCCTTCGACCTCTTCTGCGTCGGGCGTATCCCCCCATGATGTTGTTTTGCCCATTCCAGTACCATTCGGGCCAGCACAACCTCCTCCATCGTCCAACCCCAGGCCATCGTCACGTACTTCCCTCAACACGTCCACAAATGGGAGGAAGCGTCATCGCAGTGATGCGGATGACGAAGACGGGGAGATCTCTCCACGAGATCAGACCTCAAAGTCGTCCGCGGCTCTCCCACCGAGACTGACGAAACAACTATCGGGGAGAGAAGACGGAGAGATCTTGGAGGGTAACGAAAACCCCAAACCTTCCAAGGTACCGAAGAGGTCGAGTGGTGACGATGCTGCCTCCTCTTCTTCGTCGAAGGGAACTGCTTCTGCGCCGAATTCCCACCCTCGTTCCAGTACTAGCAACGGATTCGGTACGAAAAATTCGCACGCTACGCCGTACTACGATGGTTCGGGTCCGCCTTCTCGAATGAGGCCCGTAGCATCTGCTCCTGTCGAGGATGGCGTTTTCCGGCACGTTCACCAGCATACGTCGCAAGCTCAGGTGTCTCCGCCGGCGCCGTTCTGGAAAGGCGGTTCTAGTTCTTCCGGTGGGGAGGCGAAGATTTCGAAGGAGAAAGAGGTTGAAGAACCGAAGCTTGGGTTGAAACATTTCCAGTTGCTGTACGACGATACAGGGAAGGAGTACGTGTGTCGGGAGTGCAAGTACGTTTTTGTACCTTTCCGTTTTCTCCTTCGTCGTTGCTAATACTATCTCTTTACTCGATTTAGGGCTTCTTCGCCACCAAAACGCAAGATATTCCCTATGAATACTGCAATGCCAGAGATGACGGATCATCTGTGGAAGGAGCATGCCGAAAAGTGTCGGGAGGTACTCAAGTACTCCGGGTCCAAGTTGGCGGAGAAGCAGCTGTTGATCAAGGGTGGTGGTGGTTCGACGTTGGGAAACTCGACTGGGGTTGGCGGGAGGGGAGGGCCTTCTGCTCGAAAGGAGAAGAATCACAGCAAGTAGCGAGCGAGTGGTGTGTTTCTAGTTCCGGTTCTGTTTCTTTATTACATTTTTCTCTGGTTTCATTTGCTATCTTATTGCTTTGTTGACACGCTGTCTTGTTTTACTTCACGTCGTTTTTCATGTCTGTCATACGTTTCTATCTTTTTGTCTTTCTGGGGTTGTTTGTGTATATGTATACCATACTTCGTCCACTGTCACAATACCTATACACTAGTCTAATATCGATATTTTACTTTCCGTTGTATGTATCGACCTGTCTTGCCAATGTATCTATTTATCGCTCGTTCATGTACATGATATTCGTTCCTTCATGAACCGTATAAAGTGCATTGCAGCCCTCTGGGGTGTTACGCGTTGTGAGCCGTATCAAGCACATTGTAGCTGTAACGCCTAGTGCATATGAGCTCAGATGAGAGTCCCAAGGATCGCGCGAGCAATATTCGATTGAAGCGATGGGCATCCGACGTGATTGAGTGAAATTTCTGAATGTAGGGCGGAGTGGCGAGGCAGGATCTCGTCCAAATCCCTTGTGGATGCGGCGGATAGCCCCACTTATCGAGGTTATGTCATAAAAGGTTATGGGGATCTCTCATGAGCGCACGTAAGCAAAGCAAATATGAGATGTAGCTTTTGGCGAACAACCTCACCTATTAGCTATATTCACCCCCTGATAGTTATGAATTGACAAGATTGAGTTTATGTGTATCACTTCTGAAACCATTGATCTTCGACATTCAGCTAACGGGACGAAGAATGACGCGGATATGCTTGCTTGGACGTATATACGAGTTACTTAAGGTAGGTACTAAACCTGACGCGCTCGGTACGAGAGAAAGCATATTCACCCAATGACCTCTGTCCCGAAGAAGCCCCCTAGGATCACCACCGGATTGGTTCTTTCCAGGAATTGCCAAATCCATTCTCTACCGTACCATTGGTTTAACGCTTCAGACGTTCTTTTTTGGTGCGTGAACCCTTTTCCTGTCAGACAACCAGTTTGGGTGACTTACTGGATCGACGCTCAGGGATATACGCGAGTCTAGCGACTTATTCGACATACTACATGCTGTGAGCCAGTAGGATCTTACCCTGAGTTCTACAGTAACGAGGACGATTATAGTACTAAACGGCTCAAGGCCGGAGCTCGGAGAACTCTGTTTCTCTTATTAATGCTCATGTTCTTCGTCTCGGCGATCTTTTGGGCTTCGCACGCTATTGGTACTACCCGACTTATCTCATTCAACCTCATGGGACATCAGCCTCGTTCGCCCAGAGCCGACTGGATCGTCCATGCCCAACTCATTTCGGGGGCCTTTGCCTTAGTTAACGTGAGGTCTCATTTCCTTACAGTGAATCCTTCCACGACTTTGGCTTAGTATGCGCTCACGGATGCTGTCGTCTTATGGAGAGCCTGGTTGTTGTGTCGGGGGGACTTCGGGAAGGTCCTAGCCATATGCCCCCCCCCCGCTCCCGGGAGCGGGGGGTTGCGCGGACTTTCTTTCCCGTCTGCCAGATCCTGGCCTGCGCGCCCAGTCCAGGTTGCGCGGACTCTTGTTCCCGCCTGCCACAGGCGTGCTCCCTGGTTGCGCGTACTCTTGTTCCCGCCGGCCACAGGCCTGCCACAGGTTGCGCGTACTCTTTTTCCCGTCTGCCAGGTGCAGCTCCTGCCCTAGCTCCCAGGTTGCGCGGACTGTTTTTCCCGTCTGCCAGCTGGTTGCGCGTACTCTTGTTCCTGCCTGCCAGCTCCTGCTCCCAGGTTGCGCGGACTTTTTTTCCCACCTGCCACAGGTATGCCACAGGTTGCGCGTACTCTTGTTCCCGTCTGCCAGGTTCTGCCAGCTCCTGCTCCTGGTTGCGCGTACTCTCTTTCCCATCTGCCAGCTCCTGCTCCCGGTTGCGCGGACTCTTTTTCTCGCCCTCCTGTCTGATTACATCATCGGCTGCCTTGGCGCCCTCCCTATATAAAGGGAGAGGGCCCCCCCATCTCAGCCCCTTTTTTTTCCCTTCCTCCCCAGCCCCCGAGACACTGTCTGAGCCAATTGTCATGGTGAGTTTCCCTCCAGCCCTAGTGGTGTGCTCGCGCGCGCATACTTTCCAGCGTGGCTAATCAACTGCTTTGTTCTGCCAGGCATCTGACCTCCGCTACTCAACCACCTTTGCTGATGGAGTGACGGTGTCCTTCCAACGCGCGTCGGTCCAAGAAGGCTTTCGATGCATGTGTTTTGAAGAACGCAAGCACGGTGGCCACCTGTTTCACAACAAGCAGGTCTTCAGGCGACACGCAAAGGTCACCAGCTACAATGGCCCCTCTGTTGCGCCCTCTCCTGTGCCCTCTGCTGCACCCTCTGCTGCGCCCACTGTTGCGCTCTCTATTAGCAGTCCATTGGCTCTCCCGGCAAGTCTCTTCTCTTCTGTTCAATGCGCACACACTAATGTTTTTCCAACACATCCAACAGAATACTGATACTGATACTACTGCTCCTGCTCCTTCTCCAATGCGCGCGCCCTTTTTTGGGAAAGATGCAAGTCTCCAACAGCTTTTTGCGCAAATGAACTTACACAGCTGACCCTCGCTTTCACAAGATTGTTCATATCGATTATCTATTTATATGCCACCCGTCGATCATAGTGTTCGACGACCAAAAAGTCGAACCGTCGTATCTTTTTTTCCATCCGTCCCCTCCCCATAATTCTTTCTATTCTGGACAGATATACGTCTGAATATTGGGATTTGCGATGGAAACCCATAGATATCCCGTCCGGGCGAAATGGAGGTACGAGGAGGACGGGGGGGCTCAATTTCGACCTTTTGCCCCATATCCCGGTTCGGACCCATCCAATCCTTTTGTTCTCGGTGAGTGAAATGCTCGTACGGGTTCCAGGAACATTTCGTCGCACCAGAAGGTATACCGAAAATCCGGTTCTTGCCTTGCCAGGGTCGAAACACTGAAAACCCCGCCAAAAACCCCGAAAATTCCACTGATCCTCACTTATCCTCACTCGGACATGTCGTGGGGGGGAGCTAGCGTGCGGGATCTCTTTGTATGGATTCCTGGAGCAATTTATTACTGCCAGGCCAGTCGCCCTAACGCCGTTCTGGAACACCAGAGGATGGTTTCCAGGAAGGACCCCCCAACGCCACCCAAAACAGCATCAAATGAGGATATCCTGACCGGACCTTCATGGATCCACACGTTTAGGGGCTCATCCACGAGCTATCACTACCAGGAACAATAGATCACTGCAAAGCTAAGCGATCCGGGGAGGATAAGTGGTTGGAAAAGGATGTCTATACCGGCCCATTCCCATAGGAAGCTGAAACTCTCACAAAAGACCACATATCCCGGTGTCGGTCGGACCCACTGCCAGCACGTCACTTTCAGGCTTCAGATACATGTATTTAGGTCATTTTATTACTGCCAGACCAAGTGATTCGGTGGACGGGTCCCATCTCAGAAGGTGAGGATGCGGGGGCAGGCCAGGTTTGGGCGAGATAAGCGCCGGAGACGCATCTCCGGCAATTGCCGGTAATGGCGGCAATTCCTGTCAACCCTCTTGCACCTTTTCCCCAACGCAAGCTCACTCGTACTATCCCCCCCTCACAATAGAGAATTTCATAAAGACATGACCAGTGCCCCATCACAGTACATTGTGTGGGTACGGTTTCCTGGAATTCAGATCTGTTTTCCTACAGTACGGTAAAGGTGTACATGTAGCACCACCACCACCACCACCACCACCACACTGGCACGCCGATGCCCACCTTTCACCACCCACAAGCCGTGGGAATTAGTCGTCAACCAAGAGGTCGACGACGCTTTGTCATCCCCGCTCCCTCCCCCACCAAACCACCCTTCTTTCCTTAATCCTACGTCACTCCCACCCTTTATGTCTCACCTAACCCATCTTTTCCCCCGACCACTAAACTACCAGTCAACCTCACACAGCCCCGACGTTTCCCCTCCCCTTTGATCCACCGATCACTAAACTCTCCTCTTCCATCAAAATTAGTACTAAACTACCTCCCAGCCTCGACCAATCGAGTCATCACCCTACAACATTCCCCTCTCCCATATCTCCACTACGTCATTCCCCTTTCCACGTCTCACCCAATATTCCCTTTCCCCCAACCACTAAACTACTGGCCCTCCTTACACAGCCCCGACGTTTCCCCTCCCCTTTGATCCACCGATCACTAAACTCTCCTCTCCCATCAAAATTAGTACTAAACTACCTCCCAGCCTCGACCAATCGAGTCATCACCCTACAACATTCCCCTCTTCCATACCGTCACTACGTCATTCCCCTCTCCCACGTCCCACCTAACATCTCCCTTTCCCCCAACCACTAAACTACTGGCCCTCCTTACACAGCCCTGACGTTTCCCCTCCCCTTTGATCCACCGATCACTAAACACTTCCTCCCATCAAAATTAGTACTAAACTACCTGCCAGCCTCGACCAATCGAGTCATCACCCACAACACTCCCCTCTCCCTGGTAGAAATCAAAAGGCAGTTAGGCGCCCACTTAACCGTGTGGCTGTACACTTCTACCATAGTGGCTATACACTTCTACCATAGTGACCCCTAATTCGGATCCAAAGACAAAACTTGTGGTTGTTATTTAAAGTAATCCACGAGTGTTATCACCTTCAAGCGGTCCCGGGTTCCAATCCCGGGTGTTGTCTCCATCCAAACGTGGCCAGTATTTTTCCCACTACAATTTCCTTCCCACGATTCCATATTCATCCTACGTTTCTGTCGACGCCGATACCTATACAGCTCCATCTTTCTTATCCCACCTGCCTTCCCCAACCCGTGGGAAAAAACCGTCAACCTCTAATGTGACGACCCCCTACCCTAACATCTTGCCCCTTTGTTTCTGTTCATCATGCCATCACACAATTCCCATTTCATTGCGTCCCACCTACCTATCCCCTGCCCCCAGCGTTCCCACTCTGAATTCTTTGGTCTCCCAAAGGTAAAACACATTTCATACTCGTCACGAGCTTGGGATTGTTTTGCTGTCTCTCCCCTTCACACAATCCCGGGCATGTGTATCGACACCTTCAAGTAGTCGATGTATACAACAAGCTTTCTACCAGCAATAAATGCGACAGTGGTAAAACGGTTACATCGCATGAAGGAAGCAGGTGACACTGCCATCCTGTTCAAGCGGGTTAGGGTTCGAATCCCGGATGTCGTTATATCCATTTCAGTCTATAGTTTTCCCCCCCCCCCCAACTTTTTTTTTTCTTTCCGCAATCTCATAGTTGTCAGCATTGAATTCTATTCGTCTCCTTCATGCCTTTCTCCCCTTGAGCACTTTGCCCACATTCAGCTTTCATCTCTCATCACCCTTCACATCCGTGGGAAAAACCCGTCGACCTCTCATGCGACAACCCCCAACTGGGGCAATGCTGAACTTCATGCAGGGAGATTCAAGTATTAGAAAGACAGGTTTGGAGTTTATATCAGACCTCTCCATGAACCCAATTTAGTTTGAATCTGTTCCGCATGCGGAGTGCTATACCCAACATCAAGCCCCTTCAAGATACACACTCATCCTATTACAAGTAAATGCGAGTCCATATGACAAGTTCTCCACGGATCCACCAAAGCTCAATCTGAATCTGCATCTGCATCTGCATCTGAATCCGTATCTAAACCTGAACTCGAACTTGAATCTGCACCCAACATTGATAGCAATTCCGATGAAGCACAAGCCGCGCATGGTGTCGTATCAGGTTCGCCTGAATAGGCAGAATTGTGAAGGAAAGAAAATCTTGAAACAAAGAACAACGTACGATCATCAAAAAGGTCTGGCGTAGTATCATCGTCCTGATCATATGTGACGCAGAAATCCCCAAAGGGTTTCTCGTCGCCCTGGAGTAGTACGTCGTTACTCTTGCAGAATCGACCCAAGGTGTGCTCCTGGTCCAGGCCACCGCAGTGATGGGTCTGCATATGACCCCACGAATGGTCGCGAACTATCGCGTTGGTGGAATACACGACATAAGCTGGCAACGCGTCCCTCAAGGCCTTTGTGTCCAGCTCCACAACCATAGTTCGGTTGTCACCTACGGCTCTGCCAGGACGAAACTCTGAAAAGGGTGATACGCACTTCTCCTCCTCATTTCCCCATCTACCTGATCTCTTCATTTCCCTCTCCGTCGCGTCTCCATGGAACACATAGCCAGCCTCATCAATGTCTTTTTCGAGAGCGCAGATAGCATCCTGGATAGTGCGGCTTTCAACATGATCTTGAGAGGTCCTTCTTCCTATGAAGTTCACCACAGATTCCCGGAACTCCAAGCAAGAGTTTGGATAGAGGTGGTAGGCTTCCGAAGCCGTAATGAATGTCATATCCGGGTCTACACAAGGGTTTAGCCGCCGAGACGAGGTTGAACAGATAACAGACGTACTCTCAGGGTGCTCTAGGATTGGCAATACCAGGGATAGCCTGGTGACGTTCACTTCGATATTGGGGAAGCCCCCTCTAGAGAATGTGAAAAGCCGGGATACGGTGCTATAGACGATCGCGGTTGTCGAGGTAGTTCGAGTATACCCAGCTTGAGTCAGATAGCTCAGAAGCTGTGGCGAGCGCCAGGCCACAACAAACAGTTTGAGCACTGAGGGCTCCCGATTTCCTTCGAAGAATCCCCGAGCAGTCGAACCGCCTATGATGGTTTGGGTCAGGGCCTGGATGCCCCGGAATCTGGCGATATTCTCTCTCGTGTCAAACCAATTCGACAAGAGTCTGTTGATGTTATAGCGGATCCGATGGTACTCCAAGACCAGCCGCGTGAGCTTCGTTCGGCACAGAGCTACACGAGCAGCGCCTTTGAAGCCAAGAAAGTGAATAATTCTGATTTGCAGCTCAACGGGCAATTTCTGTAGCAAAGACCCTATCAGTATGGAAGCCCGATCAGAGCTCGGACTAGCAGCTCACCCAGAACCTCCATGCATGTTCTTCTGTCAGTGTGGGGGTGTTGTTGCTGCGCATGTCCCCAGTACGTTCTTTTCTTCTATATTGTCCTGGCCGAGATGTCAATGTGGGAGAGTGTGGGAGGCCTCGTGTCTTCTTGATCATATCCGGAAGTTGCCGGTCCACGCCCTTTGCCCCGGCCGGGATTTTACCCCACACCGATGCAGGCTTAGAGTCTATCGTGGATTAGTGATTCAAAATATGCGACTTCAAGCAAGATACGCCGCAGTTGCCAGCTTGCAAAGTTTGGCGGTTACGTGCAACGAAACTCCCATCAATCTGTCCCCTCTCATACTATTTCGGGATCGACACAACTCTGAAAAGACCACTCGGCCTAGCACTGACCCAACTGTTTGTCATCCTTGAATTTAGTTGGACCCCATAACGAATCCATTTTGAGCAATGTTGCCAGACCACTTTACACAACCGGTGTTGGCAAGACCAGATAGCCTAGTGGTGAGGCGGGGCTTCGACACGATTGCTATACCAAAGCGTGAACGACGGGTGTCGCAGATAGACGTGATTTTGATTCTTTGGGAGACACGACCTTGCAGTCAACATTACGGAGAACGTTGCCCAGGTCTCAAGCATCCAGTTACAGGCAGTACCCCTCAATCTCCCCATGGGCCCCTTCCCCACCGCGTGGTGAGATGTCAGCCCTACACAATGCAAAGTTGGTGTCGTGGTTACATCCCCCGCTCACGTCGAGGCAACGGGTCGTATTCCTCACGCGCTACGAGGTTCGAATTCGGGATGTTTCACTCTGAACGTTCCGAGAGGTTGACACAACATTCAAGATATTCCCGCGAGTCTGGTCTGAGAGGAATCAATATCGAAGCACCCATCATGATTCGTACAAGCATTTGCTACAGACAAAAATCAAGATATCAAAAGCACATACACTCACAAACCACTCGATGACGCGTTCATATCGACAGGCAATAAAAAAAAAAAAAAGTCGCTTTTATTCTTCACATACTACCCCCGCTTAGGCCACCTTCCACCACTTTGCAAACACGTCAGTCTCGACACCCCACCCAGAGCGGAATAATACAGGCAACTCACCAACGATGTTGCAAGTTGCTCATACAGGGACTCTGAGCTGTCCTCCGCGCTCGGTCGCGTTGACCATGTCAGTTTAGGAGCACTTGGGCGAGTAGGCACGTCCTCTTTTGGCCATGCATGACTCTCTCGCAGTTTCTCTGCAAACTCGCGTATATTGGGCCCAAGTTTGATTGCTTCTGTGGCCGTCGGCGGCGCCCAGCACACTGGAGCGACTTGTACCAGCGGTGGCGGCGACCATGGCCCTGGCACCGTTACCCATTGCGGAGGAACCATCCCGTCGTGTACTTGGCGAGATACGGTCGCAAAAGAAGAGGGACGATGTTGAACCTGGGACTGCACAGGAAAATACGGCTCATTGATAGCCACCGAAAAATCCACATTGGGAGATTGCAGGATCCCAAAGGAAGGTCGTCTTCGTTGTACACCAGCCTGGGTAGGACGACCCTGCTCCTCCGGAGCTGCCACAATGAAATGTGGTCCCTGCGTCGGTTCCACCAGCTCCAGTGAAACCCCCTTGAGCGAGATTTCAACATATGATATTTAGGTGAACCTATACCTGCTCTCTCCCTTGTTCACGAACCATCTTGTCATTGAAATCCTAGGCGAATCAAGGGCGAATTAAGGCACAGTCGCATGCTTTGCAACGTACAAGAAACAAGAACAAGAGAAATACCTGGACATCTTGCTTTCGGATCGTGCTGCATGCCGACCGTATGTGTTTGTCATCTCCTTCGTTTGATTTCGAGGCCCACCCGCATCTCAAGCCGTTTTGCTGCCTTGACGCATTTCTCAGCGAGCCCACTGGTGGCAGTATCCCTTCTCCTGAACGGAGCAGCACGACTCGAGCACAGAAGCCGTCGGTGTTCTCATACACGTATGATACTTGCAGCTTACCACCTCGAAAATCCTGCCACGCCTTATCGCAAGCCTAAGGAGCCAATCCGTCAGCGCTTGCATTACAAGTTGAGGAGCAGGCAAGTATTACCCGTATATCATAGTATTCTACAAAAAAAAGACTGGAGGGCACATCAGCGTCATTCTGTCAACTAGGCGATACAAAAGACAAGAGAAAGACATACTCTCCACGACCCCGAACCGCCGAGAGTGACTTGATGTCACCGCATCGCCCGAATATTTCATAGAATCTCTTGGCATCCCAGATTGATACGCAAGGCTCCTGAAGAGCAACTTGAAGGAACCCCTGCCATTCCTACAGGACGAGATTTCAATCCAAACTATCCTGAATCGATGAGTCGCATATACGCACGCTATCCTCGTCGTCTTTTATTCCATCTTTCGGCACCGAGTACTTCACCTTGATCTACAAGGCCAACACACCTTCAGATCTCACCACACTTGCAAAACAAACATTTCAACTACTCACTGGGCGACCGTCGAATGAGATGTGGTGAGCATTCTCGCAAGCACGCACTGCATGGCGCAAGTCGTGCTGAAATAAAAGTAAATGAAACAGCAGTATGTGAATACCACCTTTGCTTCCAAGTTTTCTTTCCCCTCCCCCCTGCCCACACTCACGTAGTTGACAAAAGCGAATCCTCTCGTCGAAATATTCTCAACAGCACATCTTTTGACCTCTCCAAACTCCCTAAACGCAGCCCAAAAGTCCTCTCTGGTGACGTTGTTCTGATGAAAGACCTGTGTAAGCGTTCCACTGAAAAAGAATAGGGAAAAACTTTTGCCTTGATGCTACAAACAAAGAGTTTTCTACGGGCATATGCCCCGATAAACTGATGGTCTTCCACTCGCGTTCCTTTGCAGTGATCACCTATCGAAGCATCATGTATTAGCCAGAATGGCCCTAAAGCGAGCCAGACCAAAGGAGTTTGGAGCGATTCCACCCCTAAACACACGGCCTGCATGATATGCCATATAAATCTAACGCACCTATGAGCTTTCGGGCATTGTGCTCATCCCAGCCATCTTCTGGACAGGAGCCAGTACCAAAACCTGCACAGTTTGATCTCCCATTACCCATTCTACCCATCATTTTTCCGTCATTTGCACCAACGTGACGATTCTCAGCGACCAGCCAGGGATGACAAGCATATGAACTCGTTTGATGGCCGGTATACACTTGAAGGTCATTTACGCCACCGTTTCGTTCCATCTAGCAACTGAAGAGAAGAGAAAGAGAGATAGAGAGAGAGCAATGAGATTTGTTGATTCGACGGTAGCGAGATCCCAAGTCGAGGCACAATTGACAATCGCCCAGTTTCCTGTTTGCGCGTACTTTGAACCGGGTCAATGTCTTTTTATTGCGTGCAAGATAAGAGATTGATAGAACAGCGCCCAAGGAATATTCTTCGTACAAGCCCTTTTCCCTCACAAGTGGAAAAACACGAGTTGGTGGTTCAAGTCCAACGCTGTCATGTGCCAGCTGACACAAACAAAGCACAATCCGGAAATTGCCGGGCCAAATTTTCATGGGACCCCATTCGG